>JAVSBS010003749.1:0-179983 GCA_033124195.1 Coracias cyanogaster | reverse complement strand
CCGGGCCCGAGGCGCAGGTGTGCGCGGCCGGAGGGAGCGGCGCAGGGAGCGCCGGGCCTGCGCCGCCCCGCCCGCTGCTCTGCTCTGCTGGGGCCGGCAGGAAAATTGGGGAAAAACCAGCGTACCCCGACAGTCTGTCCTCAGGGGAGAGGCGTCTGTCACAGCGCCGTGCTGGAGAGAGGTTCTCGTAGCCGGTCACGAGTAGTCTCATTATGTGCAAAACCGTATTTATCCTGGAACTTTTCAGAGCAGATCAGAGCGTGTGGTGAGAATGGTTTTTTTTGCGGGGTTTTAAACCTTCTTTGGATCGAGTACAGTTAGTTGTGCTCCTTTAGGTCCCTTCTGAACTGCTCACGCCCACGCTGTTGATAAGGGAGGCAGCCTGTATTGGTGTGATTTACCTGAGCAGGGGTAGCTGAAGCAGTGTGGGGGCCTTCTGCCTCTTGGAAGTGCAAATTACACCAACAGAGATGTCTCAAATACCTGTAGAGTAGGAGTAAGCAAGTGCTAATAACAGCTAAACAAGTAGAAGGGTTTGGAACTGAAATAAAAAGCCCCCAAGCCCCACGCAACTCCACTGAATTAGACAGGCCAGATCAAACATGGCTATGTAATCAATCTCTCCGGCTAATTCAGATGCCTGACTTGTCTGTGTGTGCTTGCCTGGAATACACGGATTATTTTCTAGGTTACAGTGTGTAGCATACCATGTTCTAGTCTGTAGACTAGACCTAATTGGTCTAAAATAAGGCAGCAAGGCTCACTTGTGATGAAATTCCACTACCTAAGGTGACACCATTTATTTCAGAGAAGTTCATTTCCATCCCTGTTCAAAATCAGAGCTGATCCCTGGCTTGTATCTGTTTACATTGCCTAGAAGTTCAGAGTGCCAGCTCTTAGTCCTTCACTGATTATAAAACTCAAACATTCTCCTGTTGATGTAGAAGCCCCAACACTGGTATGTGCCAAATGAGTATTAAAGTCATATGCCTGTTCTCTAAGTGACCCTAGGGTGTGATTTCACAATTCATATTATCCAGTGGTCAAATGGATTTAAAGTATTCCTGCCCCTCTTTCCCTCCTTTCCCTCTTCCCATTTTTCCTGACCCTGGCTTGGCATGGTTTGGGGGGGTTTTGCTTGTTTGTTTTTTGCTTAGTTTGGGGTTTACTGCTGTTTTCATTTTTGAGGAAAAGATTTTCAATGGCCAGACAAATTCCTTCTTCCAGTTCATAACATGTTCCACAAATATTTCTGCTGGTAAGAAGAGCAGATGAGCAACAGCTAGTAAGAAGCAAGCCGAATATCTTGTTTCATGGGCAAATTCAATGGTTACTGTTTTACTGAGCACTTGTGAAAGCGTGACCTTTGGGAGGTCCTTATGGCCTTCCCTAAGGAGTATTGATGTTACAGGTGTCACTATTTTTTGAGCTTAATGCTCCCTAAACTCAGTTCGTTCAGCATAGTATTGTCACGTGCCTGAGAGCCCAGATTCTGTTTATAGCACAGGTACTGAGGTACAAGTGCTAAATGCTCTCAAAGAAAGACTTTTATGTCCTGATACAAAATTCTTTGAAGCTAGTAGAAGGACCACCATTCATGTTCTCTTCAGTTATGGCAGGTTCCAAACCGGGCAGCTCATATTTGTGCTATCAAATTGCTGGCATTTTAAATAAAAATGCAGCCCAGAGTTGTGTGCAGCAGCAGTAATACTCCTACCCTTGGTATTTCACAGACTTACTTCAATACAAACTTTTTTTCCCGAAGTATAAAACTAAGTGGCACTTTAAATTGTGCACCTGCTTGAATCTGAAAATTGGATTCTGACCTTTGATGCAGTTTTACGCTTGAGGAATGAAAGTCTTCCTCTGTAGAGCTTTTCAGCACTTGCCGTGTGGGACATCAGGCAGCCCCTGCAGTTTCTGCCAGAGGTGGTCAGGTCGGTCAGATTAAGGAGGAACGCGGCTATTGTCTTATTTATCTCTAAATAAAGGTCCAAACTGACTTGTTTCTCTGGGTCCAGTTCGAGGAGGAGGTGGAATCTCAGGGGCTCGATACTGAGCAGACAGGTCCCGTGGTCTCCGGGGGAGCGTTTCCCCGCTCCTTTCAGCGCGGGTTTGGCCCGGCCCGGGGCGCGGTGCGGGCGGGCTCCGGGCGGGGCAGCGCCGGCCGAGCGCAGATGGCAGCCGGCCGGGCTGGGGCAGCTCCCGCTCCTGCCCCGAAATGTCAGAGCAGCCTGGCTTCCCTGGGACATGCCACTCGGGGGAGAAAAGTAACCGAAGGCTGGCTGCGGGCGGGGTCAGGGTGATGTAACAGGAAGCTCTGATGTTTGGCTGCCGCTCCGCGTCCCCTCGGACACGCTCCCGGCGCTGCCCGCAGCCGCGCTTCGCCCAGCAGCGGGGCACCTCTGCTGCAGCCCCCGGGCTCCCCAGCTGGATTACAGCCGCCGGGACCGGCAGCCTCTCCTGGCGCTCTCCTTCGGGGTCGAAACATCGCCTTTCCCCCTCGCTGACAAGGGAAATCCAACTGATTTATTTATCTGAAACCGCAAGAACTCCGTGTGGTGAGTACCGATCAAAGCAGTTTCATTGTTTCACCTAAGAACAGCGATTCTGTGCCCTCTGAATGAGTCTATAGTTACGCGTGTGTACATGCTTTTACATTAACCTCGGCGTGTGAGATGTAATCTGTAGCGAGAAAGGGGTGTGAGGAGAAGCTTCGTTTATTTTTAGTGATCTTGATTTATTGAGATTGATTTTATAACCGGTGTTGTTATAATATATCCTTGAGGAAGTAATCAACGATTAATAGGTAGAAAGGGAGACAGAAATACCCTGATCAGCACTTAAAGCATTCTGTGTAAAATATTAGCTAACCAAATTTCTGTCTTTGCATCTGGAGAGAATTAGAGGCTCATTGGTTTGAAAAGGGTCCTTAAGACTAATTCAATACAACTGGGGCTCTTTCAAGCGAGGCTGAATTAGGTGATAAAGTGGTGTCGATTTTCTTTCTAAATATCCCTTTTATCTTACTGACGTTATTGTACCGGAAAGAGGTCATACTCGAGTTATTTCATAATTAGGTTTTGTGCTATAATTGCAGAACTAAAGAGATAAAGCTGCTGTTTTGTTTGGACTTGCTGTTTGATTGAGAAAAAGTTAGCTTGAGTTGGAACCCTGTGCGCGTGCCGGGCTGTTACTGTTCTGAGATTTTTTTCCCCACAAACACCAAACTGATTTACTGAAAGGTAATTGTCCACTGTTTCATTTCCTTGAGAAACTATTGACCAGTGGGAAGTGTGTGATTCTCTCAGCTCATACTGGAAAGCGCAGCTAAGAGTCTTCAGAGGCATTTCTTCAGCTGATGTGATCTCTCCTGTTTTTACAAATAGGGTTGCGTTACTGAGATTGCTGCATCTAGTCATTGGCTTGTGTGTGTAGGGAACCGATCTATAGAATCAGGAAATCTTATTTCTGAAAGATAGTTAAGAAATAGGCTATAAATCACACTTGGTTTGGATCTACAAGGATTCATTTAGTCATCATCCATACCTTTTATAGAGGCTGAGATTGAAATAATCAGGAGATAGCAAAGGTTTTTTGCTCTCTACCTTAAAATGAACCTACGCGAGATACCTTGGGGTGAGAGTTTGCCACTCTTACAATTGTGCCAACGCAGAGCCTTTCCAGTCGAGTTGTGCACACTGGCCATCTTGTCCTTCATTTGCAGTAAGAAGAATGTAACTCTTTAAACCTGTTCAGATCAGACCTGTGCTAGAAGCCTGATTGTAGTGCTCTGAACCTGAGGTCCTTTCAGTGGATTGAAAGGAGACACACTAGATCTGGATAAACACAAGTAAGGCCAGATCCGGATCCATATGTTTTCCTTCAAAGTGCACATGCTGCAATACTGTCTGAAATTCTCAATTAAAAATAATGAGCTGTATTTTCACAGTATTTACTTTTGTAGTCTGCTTAACCTCGCGCTGGCCCCACCGTACGTAGGAGCAACCCCAAAGTCTTCCTCCAACTTTGAAAATCTTCAGCACAAAAGACTGAGACTAAATCAAACAAGATGACACTTTAGATCAAAACTGTTGATGTTGTTTTAATGATCAATGCAGTAGGAACAACTGTCTTCAGAGGTGTTTCAGCTAAATGATTTACATTCTTACTTTACGCTCTTGCCAAGTATCTGGTTTAGGCTGCGGTGGGACTGCCCACATGGGAAGCGTCGGGCAGATGTGTGTTTGCAGGTTTGATGCCAGAATCTACATGGTTTGTAGGTTAAGAAAAGATTGGTAGGGTAGTGATGCAGAACAGCGTGACTGCGCTTTTAGCGGGCAAAGCTCGGTACCTGCATAGAGCATGCACTGCAAGTTCAAGAATAGTCCTGTACGCAGAATTCTTGATCAGCTGGAGCCTTGCTCTTCATTAAGAAATGTAGCGTTTGTCCCTTTGAGTAGGCCTTTGCTGATACAACTGTGGAAATCCTGGCCCGCTGAGAGCCAGCGGGAGTTTTTCCATCACTGTCAAAGGGCAAGATATTCCTAAATGCGGGTATTTTTCTGTTGAAGGAGTTATACGTACATCACCCATCCAGTCGCTTGTGTTTTGCAGTCCGTTTGCTGCTGTGTTTTGATAACTTCTATAATTTTTGAATGCTGAAGTTGAAAAATAACATATCTGCATGTCTCGTGCCTAATGTCTTACCTGGCTAAATAAAGGGGCCTGCTCCGGGAAGGCAGGATCCTTCTGCGGGCTGTCTGGGTATCGCAATCCAGACTTAGACTAGGATACAATGACTAACAAAACAAAGGGAAGACACACACAAATACATTTCCTTCATCGCAAATTAAATTGCTGACTTACCTCTATATTCTGTGCATTCCAGTTAATCAGCTGCTCCCAATAGCATTCCTAGCACGTGCATGACCTGGGTAGGACTGGGCCCACGAGTCCATGAAATCCTACAGATAAAAGATTCATACCATTCCACAGTCATTTGGAAGAAACCATTGCTATCGCTATGTTTTTAATAATAACATTTTAATAATAACATTTAAAGTATCCATCTAGTCACTTCTATAGTAAATACTGACCATAACATTAGTGAAAGCAAGCGAAGGAATTTCTCCGGTGAGAAGTCCAAGTCTACAGTTAGGAAAACAAAACAGAATTTCTCCTGAAGAAGTTGTTCCCATCTGTTCCCAATGTGTTTACAGTGCTCTTGATCTGCTAGCAAAATTCCGTCTGTGCTTCTGATTAGCTGTCACTCCTCCAGAGTGTACGCACACTGGCCTTACCTCAGCCTTACAGTCACCTCTGCTCTAAAAGCATGTGTGGCTGGGTCACTGGCTTTCACATGTACTGTGAAAAGCTTTACACTTATTGAAAACAGGCTCTTGGTTGCTGTAACTGTCCCATTTAACTGTCCTGTCACTGGGAAAGATTTTAAGTCTTTGGTGTAGCAAATTGTCAGAGCTCTGGAATTGACTGTATCTTTGGTAGCGCTGTGTCAAGGAAGGAAAGAATGTGTCTATTACCAAAACAGGTGTGAGCTGACAAACAAATAACTTGGAAGCAGTGAAATGAATCTGAGAGTGTGTTTATATATGCGTTTTTGTGTATTAGCCATATAATATTATATATAATGATTTATTTCTATCCACAATCTATGTGAGTCTATATGATGCTGACTTCTGTTATTCCTAAGGTATCAACTGAAGAGCAAATATGTACATTTTTAAATAGACTTATTAGCCCTAAACCTCATCCTTTGCTTAGAAAACCGTGAATCGTGAATGTTAATATTTTAAATTGAATACATTTGAGTGTTGTTTCATTCTAATATTTAAAAGAAAAAAGGGGAAAGCTTTCTATGGGTGTTCACAACCCATTTTTATTCTTTTTTGTGTTCACGCTGGCAATTTGGATGTTTTCAGTAATACACTTGCACAAAGAGCAGCAGAAATTAGCCTGTTATCTACCTGTTATCTTAATAGAGACTTCCACAGCCAGTGCAGTACAATGTAAGATCTTCTTCTTAAATTTGCTTTCATTAGAGCATTTGTTTTTAGCAGTACTTTTTTGTCCTATTTTACAATCTGGGCAAAACTGGAAGGCTAAACTTTTGCATTCTCGCCGTTTGATTTTCAGAGTTATCTCTCCTGCGTATCTGCTTTAGTGTCCCAAGCTTGTTTATACTGTTTACATTTTCCCAGCAAAGTCCTTGTTTTTCTGCCCTAGTTCTGTGCAAACCCTTTCCATCGTTGCTGCAGTATATGCTGTCCAAAAGAACAGAAGTGATTTATTTAAAGTTGCTTTTCCTTGGAAAGATGCATTTGAAATGCACTTAACTGAATGTAAGGCATTAAAAAAAGACTTCCCATGAGAGAAGCAACGTGCTCACTTCAAGAAGAGAAAACAGATTCTCAACTGGGGTAGGTTTGCGTGTGCCTCTGAAGCTGATACCTTTTAACTGTAGCGTAGATGTCACCCAAGACTTTTCTGAGTTTTGGCCACTATTAAGCTGTAGCTGACCGCTGAGTTTTAGAAAATAAAACAATTGTGTTGTGTTACAACAATGGTGTTGTATTTCTGGATTTCTGCCTGAATCATGCAGGCCTTATTTAAAAAATATCCCAAACAAAATCAGTGACGGCGTTTTGTTTAACGAAGTCTGTACCAATCTGGCTTCCCATAAAATAGCAAAGGTGCAAGGAGTGAAACACAGTACTTAGTGACTTGATTATTATTATTATTATTATTGTCATTAAAGCAGCTGCCTCTTATACTGTGGTATACTGTCAGCTGAGTTTAGGCTGGTATCTTTTAGTGCCTAAAAACTTTATCATCTTTTCCACATATTCTTTGATCATTCTAAGCTTGAAAACTGTAAGCCTTCATGCTTGTATGGGCATAAAGTATCACTCAATATTTTAAAATATATTTATTTTATATTTAGATTTTTCCCTAATTTTTTTCTTCCCCATTACAGTGGTAAAATCCTGGAAAGTAATTTTACTAAATTTTATATTATTCTAATACTGGCAATGCTGACAGTTTCATTAAAGTAAAGCCAAAACCATACTAAGAACACATTTGTTATACCAACACTCCTTTGATTTAAGCTTTAAAAGTATTTCTCATATTTATATTATTAGAAAGGAATATAGTTTGTCTACCAATGCTGTGCTCTATAATCCTTCCCAGACAGAAATTTTAGAAGATTTCAGAAATGAGTAAGAGCTTTAGACATCATACTTTTTCCTCTATGGTTGCATCTTTGTATTTACTTACTACTCTAAATGGAGAAAACCATATGATAGAGTGCGACCTTTGATTACTAAAAGGGCACATTTTTGCACTGATTATTCTGAAAGGTTCTGTATAATAGGGATATCTGCCCTTTTGCTTCTGTGAGCGAAATCCAGCAGGTGTCACTCTGGGGATTAAATAAGGAATATTTCACAGAGATAAATTTGTTTGGGAGATTAGATGTAGAATTTAGAAGGATTTATGCTAATATCTTTTTCCAGGATAATCTTTTGACTGTGCATGCCTTTTTAATTTTTAAGTTTCTTCTTTTAGTTCACCTTTTTATGTATCCCTTTGAACATGAAAAATGACACAGTGGTTAGTGCTGGACTGTACAATGAGAAGTTGTACTCACAGGTGTCCATTTTGAAACATCAAAAGCTGGGAGACAGTTGAATATTGGCTTTATAATATCAAACAAATGCTCTTGTCATCTTCTTTGGAAACCAAAATTATTCTTTCTGTCAATGGAAATCCTAGTTGCACAAGTGGTGTGTTTCCAGTTACGCTGAATCCAAGCAGGTGCTTTGCAGTCCGCTGCTGCAAGTGTGGATGGATTTATTGGAAGTGTCTACATACTCCTTTCTGTTTGAATTAGTGCAAATCAACATGAAAGGTGGCTAATTAGCCAAAGTTTCACTGTAAAAATATTTGGAGAAAAGAAACTTTTTCACATTGCACTGAGTTGCCAGCACATGGAAGTACAGGCTGTGTTTTGAGAGGAAAAACTGAAAAAAAGTCTTGTTTATTGCACAGAGTTTCTTTAGGGAATGGTTTAAGGAGGTCTTTGTTGGTTTTTTACGTGAGTGTGTAACTCCATACTCTGTGGATTCTATATTATGTGGAATAGAAGCATGATTGTTAAAAAATAGTGTATTTCTAGAGGGGATTCTTATTTCCCGTACTGTGTTAGTGCCCCTTGCGCTGAAACAAGTAGCTGGGCAGGCAGCTTGGAAGGCAATCCACAAAGGCAAGTCTCTTCTCAAACAGAAAGAAGTTGTTTTTTATAAATACATTCATACATACGTGTATTTTATATATATGCATAAATGTGCATATATTTTTTTAACGTGTATACATATATTTTACATATATATATATTTAAAGATCTCATTCTAGAACTTGTAACCTCAGGCCACTTTAAACAATCTGGTTTCCTTTCTCTCACTTCTTTCTCCTGTTTAAGCTCCCATCCTGTTCCGTTTTTTATTCTATTCAACTTCCTTTCCTGTGATGACTCTGAATGAGTCACTTTGCCAGGCATTAAGAATGTGGCTTGACAGTATTTCCAAAAGCTTATCCTACACCAGCTCATGCAGATGAAATTAACCTCTGCCTTATCCTTCCTCTGCAAGAGAAATGTCTGTCTTCACGCCTCTAGTTTCTTGGAAGGGGAAGGTGGGAACCCTTTCCATAAATGACTATATATTGAAATTCACAGTCACCTTCCTTGAAGAGGAGCAGCAGATGTGTGTACCGTAACTGAGTATCAGGATCGGTACCCTTTTAAAAAGTTGATTTACTATTTAGTCGGGAAAAAGTTTAAACAAGTTCAGGAAAGCTAAAATTAAGGCTCTTTCCTGAGTGCTATTCAAGTACTTTCTGCATGGCCACCATTCTGCAGTCTTCATTTTTTATTCAATGTGTTGTTTATGGCATCATGATAGATTGAAGGAAGGCCACCAGGGTGGTTCTTTTCTTCTATGTAGCTAGCAGCAATTGGAAAGCACATGCTTAACACTAAGTGGGCACTTAAACACTGAAGTAAATTGCAGCCTTTCTTGTGGTTATGTGCATGCCAGTGCAGTCTGGGGTTTGGGGTTTTTTCTTTGTTTGGTTTCTTTCTTTTTTTTCTTTGTTTTGGAAGGAATGGATAAAGAGGGATTTTAAAAAAAATGCTAGCCTGTTAATTGTGTATATGCATCAGGAAATAAAAGCCTTTCTGCTGAGAACAAACAGGGAAAATTGTAGTCCTAGAGAAGAGTAACTTTGGAAACCAACAGGCAAATGAGAGCAAGAACTCCCATCAAGTTCAACGCTGCTATTGCAGTGTTCTCCTTACCCCACGGAGCTGGGCAATCTCCTACTCCATCAGTCCTCACTAAGGGAGAGCTAAAAGATTATGTCCTTTCTATCATTTTCTGCATGTTATGTCAGAAGTGTAATTAACATTGACACAAATTACAGACCAGTGAGCAACCTAGAAATAGAAAATTTGTTCATTTCCCTTTGCTATCACAATGTAGGTTTTATATAAACCAAGAGTAACGGTTGTAATTGGAAGATCAAACAGTTCTGTCTGGAGTACCTCCTTGGGTATTCCTTTACATGCATTTAAATTTGTGTTTAGTTTCTCGTGCTGGAAATGCTTAGTTTCTGACTAAAGGAGGTGATTTGAGCAGTCTTCAAATCTTGGCAATGTTATTCTTAGATTGATTATGGAAGTCACAGGATGGTCTTAACAAGAGCCTCTTGGCCCCCCACCCTGCACGCTGGATGTGCTATCTCAGCATTCTCAGACTTCCTCGGAAACGAGGTAGAAAAACATCATTCAGATGGTTGTAACCTTTTAGCATGAACCACTGGTGTAGCTTCTGGGCTTAGATCTTTTTTCTTTTTTGTTTTCTTTTTCTCCATCAATTATTTCAGAAGAGACTGAACTAGTAGAGTTTTTTCTCTAGAGAAGACCCCTCTTCTAAAACCCATGCATGCAACCCAAGGGTAGAATTCAGCCAATGTAGTTTAACTGGACACTTTTTATTTAGAGCTACAGAGATAAAATAGTCTGCTGACATGCTAAGCTTTTCCTAGAGTCACATTACAGCCCAGTGAAGGACACGGCAGTTACTCGGGGTTTGTTGGAAGGATGGCAGAATACTTGTGCTGTCTGTGCAGGGGCACTGGGGCACCAGAGCACGTCAGGGTGTACGGCTCTCCGTAAGACTGAGTGCTCACAGTCAGGCTGAAGTCAGCACCAAAAGAGCCCAGAGTCAAAGGGGATTTTAGGCACCAGTTGCAAGAAGCTTCCCAAGTCAGATTAGGCAAGGGGAGAAAAAATACTATTGGAAAACGTTTTCTTCAATCAAAACAGAGCGGCATGATAGATGGTTACTGGTGATAACTCCGCTTCCTCGGGGAACGCACATTTGTCAAATCAAAGTGTTCAAAAGTAGCATTATACCATGCAGGAATGTGGGACTTCTTAAGCCAGAGGTTTGTTTTATTTTTACTATTTCTTTAGCCCTAGTGTTTCCTAGGTTTCCAAGCTTTTGTATTTTTAAACGTTTACAGCTTTCAAACAGGACCATTGTCCAACTCCTTCCTTCAGCACTAAGTAACAGTAAAACAATGAAGTCTGGTAGCACAGAAGCATGGATGATAAAATGATAGAAGGAAGGACAAATGCACAAATAAAAGAATCTAACCCTTGAAATGTAGTTCCCAGAGGAAAGTAAACTGTGAACAAATCAGTAAATGGAATGACGCTGCCTTTGGCATGATCTTCCTTTTGCAGAGGCAAAGCTGAGTCGGGTACCCTGTGGTCAGTCAAAAGCTGCTTCTTTACATACATCACCGCTTGGATAAACTGAAAGATGCCTTTAGATGGCAAGAAATACGTATTTGGAGTTACGTGGAGACATGAATTCACAGCAGGGCTGCTAAATTAATTGTCTATTCAGTATTTTAATTAGGCAACAAACGCAGATGCTGGGTTTCAGTCCATGATCTAGTTAAGAAGCCGGTAGCTGCGGTGGTAAGTTAGCTCATCCTTTCTCGGGCAGAGTGAAGGCAAAACATGCAGTTGTCACACATGGAGGATGCTTATTGCCACATCTCTTCTTCCTCTGTTCAAGGGAAGGATTCTGCCTATTTCTGCTACCGTGCTCACTTAATGTACTGATTATAAGATTCCACGATCACTCAGAATTTAAACCTGTCATTCCCCTTTTTCATTCCCATTCCCCTTGTCATTTGTTGCCCTTAATAGCTAAAATTATTCTTCTGTCTTCTCAGTGTTTACCAAGCCTTCAGGCATTTACAGGTCAACATTTCTGTTGATCTTATTCAAATTCTGCAAAGATGTGGGGCTGTTTTATAAGGCTCCACATCCAGTTAACAGCCCCCTCAAAACTTCTCTCAGTGTGCCAGGGTCTTTTTCTCCCCTCTGCTGTGTGGCAGGATTTGTGCGCATGCAATCCCCTGTTACGTTGGTTCCTTTGCTGCCATGCATCCGCTATTAAAAAAAATTGCTGAATGAGAGTAATAGAGAGGAACAATGGGCTATTACAGGATGTTCAAGACAGGGTCATTACAGTATATTTTCTTGTGCAATCTTGTTATGAACAAGCTTCGTATTTACCAGCTTGTTTCATTTGTCAGCACCCTGTTATTAGTGTTGTAAGGCCACAAAGTGCCTGTTTTCTAACAAAGTTCGGTTTGATGCAGTATCTAATAGCTCTGCGGAAAGTTGCTTTTTGGTATTTATGATAAGTTTATTTGTAAGTATTCATGCTTTATTTATCGTCATTGGTGATGAGTAAAAGAGCCAGGAAATCTTTCACTATCAAACTCCAAATTAGCTCTAGTGTACTTTGCAAAATGAAATCACGGAAGCTTATGATGGGCTGTTGAATTTGAAAGTCTAGACAGATAATTGAAAAGAAGAATATTTTGCTTTTGAAGTTTGAAAAGAAACCAGCTTATTCTCAGTGCTGCTTTTTGACATACAGGGTGGGTCTTTTCATGATTTCCAACACTTGGAACGCAAAGGGTCAGTTTGATGTAAAAGCTGAAGAAAGAAATAGCATTTAAGGGCCTTTAAAGCAACTGTGGGCTGTGACTGTGATGTGTGGTTAAATTAAATTCTCCAGCTGAAGGATACCTGCTAATGGGCAGAGTTGCAAACATTTAAGGTTTCCATCTAATGTGAAATTAGGAGTTCAAGCAAGACGATTCCGTCAAATTTGGGAAGACATAAGTTTGGGATTGGGATCCAGGGATTAGCAGAACAGACTAGAAACCAAGCCACAGGGATTTGGGATGCTGATGAAAGCTGCATATGTTTTCAGCATTGCATGAAAATGTCTCAATCTTTAATCAAGACACATCGTTTTCTTAGATGTGAAAATGGTCTTGTTTGTGTTCTTGGAATAAACAGAGCCTAATTTGGAATACAGGGCTATATTTGTGTAATAGAGCCTAACAAATGGCAAACGGAGGGTACTGTCGGTCAGCGTGGAGGTTAGCAGAGCTGTGAGGGGGAAGTCTGGCAGCTGAGTATCCTGCAGCAGCTCTCAGTGCTGCCTTCTTTTGCGTGCAGAGACACGGCGGGACGGGGAACCAGCCACTACAGGAACAGACGTGTGAGTCTGCTTCTTGAAGGGTAAGAAACATATTAACCGTAGAAGTGCCAGTGGATGGGATTTGAATTAATGCTGCTCATCAAAAGCTTTTCCAAACTGCATAGCTTTGTCCAGTTTGACAAACGGCTCATTGGCAGCGTTAGAGACCAACTGGTTTTCTATCCCTCTCTGACTCCATTTGGCTTTTGCGTCTCCCATCCTACCAAATCCTTGAGGTCACAAATAGTATGCTTACACAGTTCCACCCGCCTTGTGAAACTATATGGGTGATACACAGAGCGCAAAACAAGGCCAAGCATTTGCAAAACCAGCAACAATTTAAAGGGAGTCATAAATGAGGAAAAAACCCAACACCCTAGTGGCCGGCAAGAAAATACTGAAGAGAAAGTATGTGTTGGAGAAGCATGGTCTAAGCAACTGTTCCTTTTCAAAGGTGAGACATAGAGGGTGCTTGGTAATTATTTAATGTTATTTGTATCCATTTAACAAAGAATATTAATGCATAGCTTGGAACCGGGAGCGTGCGCTGCTTCATGTAAAAATAAAGCAACAAATTGACAATCTTTCTGTCACATTAACTCCAGCGCAATACTTAATGTGTTCCTCCTGAAACAACACATGGTCTCATGTGCATGTATGTAAGCGGTTGTTTGAACTGAAAAAGCTCCAAGAAATACACGTGGATTTCCAGAATCCATTTGTAACCTTTTAAAGTGAACACGTAATTGCTTAGAGCGTTGAGCATGTCAAAAGCATTGCATGTGATGATTTTTTAAAATCAACTAGGTTTTCTTAGAGGGTGAGCATTTGAAAGAGCAGGAGGTTTCTTGGGTGCATGCCGTGGAAGGAAAGGGACCACAAATGTGGTTACAGATTGTTTCTGTTGGGTTTCCAATGGGGTAACCTGCAACTGATTGCTGAAAATCTTTCTCCTGACTCTCTCAAGAGAGAGATTGTAACCATACTCTAGTAGAAAATAAATTAGTTCCAGTCCCATAGAGAGGGGTGAACTAAGCTTGTCACAGACAGACAGTTGTTTCCTGACATTGGCACTTGGTTAACAGCTTCCAGTGTTTGAAGATGTCACAGGTCATATGGATTCTGTGTGTTTGTGGCCCTTTGGGCTTAACGGGAAGGTCACCAAGTTATCGAGCAACTGCTGTCTGTTCGCAGAGATTCAGCTGCCTTTCCTGCCCAACTGTTGGAGAACCTCAGCTTTCAAAGAGAAAACAGTGCTGCTCCTGTGAATTTGCCAGTAGATAGACCTTGTTTTCTAGCTAAAAATGGCAAAAAAGAAACTTGACGTGTAATTCTTTTCATTCTCATTTCCTTTGTGTTCTGTCTGATCCCACTGACTCTTTTCTTCTGGCATAATCTCTGCGGCGCAGCCAAATAAATCTTCATTTCTTTTCTGTGCTCTGAGGGTCTTGGGCTGCCGCCTTTCCAAACCTGTCTGTATCCCCAGATGTTTAAGAGAAGAATTCCTACTTCTCTGCAACCCCCTGGAAGAACTTACAAAAGAAGAAAACAAAGCATAGAATAATCCTTGCAGCACAAACCTATATGGATAATATAACGGGTGGTAGTGCCAGAAACCTCCTTCCCGCAGCAGACCTTTTGACTGACTTTATCCTGATTGCATGAGAGCCCATTTATTAGAAGACCTGTTTCTAAGTTGCATCTCTTTCAAAGAAGTGCAAGAAATATATGTGGAAATCTACTTATGTGATCATTTCCAGGAATGTAACCACCTCTATTTTTGTAGCCAGCTTTAAGGGATAACTAACACAAAATCAGAGGTTTTGGTGTTGGGTTTTTTTTTTTTCTTCCAAAATGTGGCAAGCATGTTATCATTGTCCCTGATAGAAGATCTCTTTTCACAGTCTCTCAAGGAATTAACTATTTTCCTTGTTTTGTGTAAGGAAGATAACCTTTGCAACATCCTGTTTTATTTACCAGCCATATCTGGAAGCTGCAGGAATCCTGTATGTGAAGTCACAACCCAGTGCTCAAGAAAGACAGTAATCCCTGATCTTTATTAGAAAACCATTTGGTAACAAACGGAGTAAAGCTATGACTCCTGTCAGGTGTTTGTTTTAAATAGCACCGACTAATACTTTTTTCAAGACCAGAAAAGGATGAAGTGATTCCAATGAAATCTGAGTCCCCTCATGTCTTCCCCAAAATTCAAGCTGTACTGTATTGCACATTGGTGAGGAATGGGGAGAGTTTTATTGCTGATCACTCTCTGTAAAATTCACACGCCTCTGCAGTTCCTACTCTTGCTGGAGTTGGAATCAAAGTACCAAAGCACTATGTAAAAAGGCTGCTCTTGCATTACTGCTGGCAGACTTATAACCTGGGAGTATCTAAAACATCATCACAAAGGCTGTTCTCATGAGATTCCTGTCCAAATTTCCACACCAACAGATCTGAAACATTATCCAAAAAAGCGTAGATACTTACAGAATTACAGCAGAGTTTGTGGCAGTGTTTTTTGGTGTGGTGTTTTGTTTGGTAGTTTTTTGTTGGGTGGGTTTTATTTGGTCTGGGGGCTGTGGATTTTTTTGGTTGGCGTTCTCCCCTTGTCACATTATTTATAAAGATTTTTGCCTATTCTTCACTCTAATCTTCTCAGCTATGTAAGAACTTCCTGTGTCCCTTTCACTTGTTAATGGTTTTTAATTCAGATAGATCATTTTTCATTCTCTTAGAACTGTAATTTTTTATGAACAATAGTCTGTGAAGGTGGGAAGTGATAAGAACTTTGCAGAATGAACTATAGAACCTGTTCATAATAATTTTCTCATTATGACAGTATTGCTACTGAAGATTAAACCAAGTTAGTAGGCCAGTATTGTTCAAGAAAATGTTTTTTCTGTGCTTAGTGTCAGGTAGATTGAATAAAGAGTTTGTGTGCTATTGTTATATCAAAATCTCCTTACTAACAAATCTTTGCTAGATGTGTTTCACAGTTTTAGACACAGTTGACAACTTTTTGCATGTATTGTCCATCTGGAGTAACATTTGAACAAGTAACTCTGGAGAAGCTCGGTATTAAAGCAGTGGCCACTGCGAGCCAACAGTTTGTTTGCCAGACAGTATAGGTGATGGAGTTGTCAGTGCTGTTGCTGTGTTAGTATTCATCAGTAATTAATTCCATTGCTTGGACAAGAGCGCTCAGAGACCATGGTATCATTCCAGCAGAGTCCTGCCAAGCAGCTGGTGCTGTTTCTTGGTTTTTTTGTTTTTGTTTTGTTTTGTTTTTTTCTCGGGGAAGTAGGATTGAGCTCACTGGAAATGTTTCTCATCTTTCACTGATATAAACCAGTAAACATAATAATTCAAAGAAAAACACATTTAACATACAGTACCTATAGAGGCAAATGTATATCGTGCCGTGGTGACTCCTGTTTATGGTTCTTTGATTCTATAATGGCTAAACTAGTAAGCTCTGTGTGGTTTAAATTTTATTTGTGACATTAGCGTACATATTCTCCTAAAATACAGTCAGATGATCTCATAAACTTAAAGCAATTTGCCTTTTAGGAGGAAAAAGTCTTTATGTGATGAATGTTAGGGGGAAAAAACATTGGCCAGCACAACTTGTGACTACAGAATGGATCAGGGTGCTCTTTCAGAGTTTATAATTATTTAGTTACATGTATTTTCCCAGGGAAAACATACTTCTCTAGCATCTACGTACTGTTGCAGCTGCTCTGAGGGAATATTTGTACATCGGAATAACGTTTATAAGATTCCTCTATTAGGTGAGAGTCTTATAGAAATATATTTACTCTGAATAAGGAGAGAAAAATCCAGCTCTTGGTAGACTCTTTGTGTTTTTTGCACTGAGCAGACCTGGGCTAACATCTTAATGTCACTGTGAATTCGGCAAACATTAATGATCTTCGTTTCAAAATTGCACTTATTAGATAAATTATGATGCCTGTGTGCACTCTGTTAATAATACAGCGGAGCGTTCTTGTGCTTGGAAGAACATTACATATACAGAAGGCTACATGCCTTTTCCAATTATGCTGCTGCTTATTTGATGAACTGAAATTGTTCAGTTCCCGATCCTTGGGCTTCAGCGTCTGCACCTCCCCGCCCCACCTAGTATAGGTTTGTACAGAATTTTTCTGTCCACTTAACGTGCAGAGATACGCTGCAGTAACAACGGCATGATGGAAACCACGTGCCTCCAAAAGAAGTCAGGTCAGAGAGGACTTGCTGCTAATAATCCGTTCTCCAGTCTGAGATGGTTTAGTATGTGCTTATATTTGCTGATAACCTTTATTATGTTTTCCTTTGCTCTTAATGTGTGAATTGGCTCCTGGATATTGCACCTGAGTAAGCAGCTTAGCTTTTTACAAATGTTAAGTGGCTATCAGATAACTTTTATAACACAGGAGCTAGAAATATTCTGGCTTAAGCAGTTTCAAGGTGTTGGTGGTCTATATTTCACACTATATTCTATCGATATTTGTACTGTAGCTGTAGCTTGAGAAATGTTGTAACCCTGACAGACATGGCGAGCCCCCAGAAAACTAAAGGAAATGCACAAGTTTGTTTATGCATACAGGGACTGAGCTCTCTTTTTCCCACCGTCACCTTCTCTCCAGTCATGAGGATGGGGTTTTTTTCTTACATTTTAAAACGTTTGGCTCCACAACAAATTGCTCATAAGACCAATTAATGTTGTAGAAACAGATGGTTTTGATTTGTTAGCAGCGAGATGTTGTTTTCTGGGATTATTGGACTTTTGTAATTCAGCTCATGCTTTTCATTTATTTTAGAATAGTCAATGCTGTTTCACAGGTATAATTGAACTGGAAACTGCAGTGAAAATAGAGGATTTCTCACCTTGAATCAGATCTAGGCCAGTGAGCTGTAGTATCCTTCTTTTGACTTCTGTCTGTACCATGTGCATGGTGCTTCCTGAAATGAAGAAAAAAAAATACACATCACTTTAAGAAACTGAATTTATTTTTGAAATGCTTTGCATAAAGAAAAAATTTCTCCTTGATGGTCTTGGGAACGACTTACAGTGCTGAAACTCATGTATCTTTAACTACAGATTTAGCTAACAAAGATAGTATATATATTATCCAGACTTTTAAAAAAGCCAGTGACTGAAAGCAGTTGAATGAAAGATCTTCAGTGTTTATGCAAGCGATATGTGGGCTATATAAAGTAACACGGTATTTTTATAATTATCAGCCATTAATTGTGTTGACTTCCTCCTCCTCCTAGAATTAGCACAGAAAGGAAGGCACGCTTGTGTTTTGTTTAAAGCCTTGATCAACAACAGCTCCCTAACTTTCTAAAGTTTACGTGCTCACGAATGGTATTTGTCCCAGTGACAAAATTCATGTTTGCTGGCCCTAGGCTTGGTAAGACGGCAGCTTCAGTTCTCCAAGCACGGTAACGAAACGTGTGTACAGAGACCATCTGAGCATCTAGCACAATCGAGGACAGGATCAGTACTCACTAGCTACTCAAATCTTGCTCCCTCCTACATCATCCTGAGAAAAGAATTGGTTGAATAACGTGAGCATGAAGCATTCTGCATTTTAATGATGCTGACACCCTCAACATGGTAGTTACGTTGCAAGGACTCTTTTCTCTCATGATGGTGTAAGGGCCAATGGAACATGCAGAAGAGTAAAAGAAATCTAATCACAGTTCCTGTAACAAAGGAGGTTTTCAGGGAAGAGTCCTGATCACACCCAGACTTCTGGATTGAGAGAGTTGACAAGCCACAGAAGCACTTAAGGGGAGTAACACTGAAGAAATTACATTGAGCAGTCGATTCCCAATGTCTAATCAAGCCTTGGGGACAGAAGTAGTACAGGGAGAATGATCACTGTGTGAAGACTCGCTTCTGTAGTTGTCTCAACAAGTCTGTCTCTGCAGTTAAATAAAAAGCCTCCAAATTAACTGTCGGGTGTACAAAAAATGACAGAACTTACAAACATATTTTCACAGCTTATAGCTCTTTAACGGTTCCATGGGAGATAAGTTGTGTTGAGGGTTAAGACTTGCCTTTAGAAATTGTAGATTTTTATAACTTCAGCAGTTCCGGTTTCTTGCTTCCATGGTTTTTAGTACAAACAAGAAATAACATGCAAATAATTCTGCAAGTTATTGAAGCATTGTATCCCTTGGACATAAATACAGCCAGTGCCACAAAAGCACAGCTATGAAGAATAAAATTCTGAAATCCATAGCTCAGATAATAGCTTTCTGCAATAATTCCTTAGCTATCCCTATGGGATGTGGCAGATAGAGCTAGAACGAGGAATGCTAACAAACCTTAGGATGCAGCAGCAATTACAACATTAACAACTTTTGCCAAGAAACGAATCCAATCCCCCAGTGATCGGCTCCACCTATGTCACAGTCCTGTGGGAGAGAAAGGATCTTGCTTAGAGAAATTAACTTACGGTAGAAAAGAGTAGAGGTACGTATAGGTTTTCCATGAGAAATTAATATAGACCAGGCACGGTTTTTAATATTGGTTTGGGTTTGGATTTACTTTGGTTTTGCCTTGAAGTCTAAAACAGGTTGTCATAAAGAAAATTCCTTATGACGCGGGTGAGATGTGAAATGCAAAGGAAAGTGAAGTATAGAGTAGACTTTTCACTGCCTAACTTTTTCTGTTCCCAAGAAATACATCAGAACTGCACAGCGTAGCTTTCAAGGCCGGCTACCTGAATATATTCACAAATAAAAAGTAATTCCAAGTCATAGTTTGATTTGTGTACTGTAGGAATCTATTACCTGAAGTGTAGCATCTTTCACAAACAAAACACTTTTAGTAGTTAAAAAACAATTATATGAAGTTATACGCACACGGTCCACTCCTGAGTGATGTTCCTAACACAATTCACACAGTTTTGGCTGTTGGAAGCTGTATTGTTAGGCTGCTGGCTGGGACTCAGGATATCCCTTACTGCTTTCAACAAAATCTCTTGGGCCCTTAATTTCCAGCTGAACAGTCACCAAAGGTCCATGGAAGAGACCTTGAGCAAAACTTAGACCTAATACAGCAATGCGGATGCATTTTTTTAAATTTTTTTTTTTTTTTCCAATGCTTGATCTGTTTGGTCCTTTCAGCTCTTACTTATGTGGTGAAAGTACTTGAGAGAACAAATTGTTCAAGGGACTGTCTAGATTTACAGCCTGGTGTTACCTCAGGAAGGTACAACACTTCTTGAATATTTATATGTATAAATCTTCATCAAATGCTGTCTCTACAAAGATGTCTTTCTTTTGAGCTGTTTTGGAAGGTAGAGAAGGGCGCTGCTCTACTGCTTTTATAAGATTATACCTTCAGCGCTGTCATTTTTAGGAGTGTTTGGCAAAGCCCAGCAGTGCCAATTACAGTCACAGAAGCGAGTGTCTAAGCTCAAAAGATAATGATAGTTCAGTAAAAATCATCTTTATTGTGAAAGGATGCGACCCTTGCCTCCACCTCCTCTCTGTATGTACTTCAAGATCGTTTGAATCATTTGGTGACTGTGGGAGGAGCAGTTTCCTGCAAAAACGACTCTGTATTTCTGCATTTTTTCCATGTTTCTGGTATACATTGTTTAAAAAAAACCCTATGTAAACAGGACCGATTAAACAGGGCCTACAGTACTCATCTGCCCTAGTGCCTCTAATAGATTACAGTTGCTGGAAAAGCGCACAAGTTGCGTTTGCAGTGTTCTCCAGCTGTCTTCTGGGTTCTGACAACCATCCTGCGACGATGTTTCTGCTCTTTGTTGGGATCTCGCCCAACATTTTCATAGTGCTCATCTCAGTCTTGTTGGGGTTTCTCTGAAAATTTTACTTACCAGTTTGCCTTTCCTTTGCAGTCTCAGAGGTGGTCCAGTCTTGAAGGGCGACCTCTTTTTCACACAGCCTTTGTTTTGAGTTGTTGGATTCTGCTCTGGGCTTGTCGTGGTTTAGTGACTTCAGTGAAACTGCTAGGAAACCCAAAACATAAACATACTCTGTATTTTTTATTCTTCATCAAATTTGCATTTTGTCTTTTTCAGTGTGGGTTTGCTTTTTATTGACTTTTTTTTTTTTTTTTAAACTTTCTTCCTGTTCCTCCAGCTAAGTTGTTCATAGGGAAGTCATTAACAGGAGAAGGATTTGTAGCGCTACATGTCTGGGGTGGGATGGGATTACCCAGCGCTCAGGCATCTGCTACTGCCTGGGAAGCCCACCAGGCCTGGCTGCCTCCAGAGACATTGGGGCCAGGCCTGGCAAATCTCTTTTATGCCCTCAGGGCATCTCAAAGGGCGCAAAGAGCCTGTGTGCAGGTAAGTGAAGTCGGCCTTTGGTCTTGCTCTCTCTCATTAGCTAGACAGGTGAGGGGTTGCTTGGCGTGAGGCAGCATGTACGTACTTACACCTGTGTGTCTGCAGATTGCAGCCCTGATATGGCCTGAGTTAATCCTAGGCACTGATCATGCTACTAGCAGTTTGCACCAAAATCAAAACGAGAGACAGCGGGGTTATTTCTAATCCTCTTGCACTTTCTGCAATATCCGTATGCCTTCTTCACCTTTCGCTATTGTAAAAGATCAATTACAAATGAAGGGGCGATGATGATTAGTTAGGCAAATCCATTTCCCCTGCACCAGCATGTGTTGTGAATGTCCCCAGGGTGGTTTTTTGGACAGTAAAATTGTTAATGGTGCTGGTACTTAAAGCTATAATTAGCTTCTGAAGTGAACACCCTTTCAGTCCTATTGTTTTGGTTTGAGTGCAGAGATGTGAGAAATCCTTGGTGTATTGCGACCACTTTGAATAAATTTCCCCAACTAAAAGGCTTGTAGAGTTGTTCAAAATCACTGTTAGTGCTTAAATCTAAATAAGACTAGAATCTTAGGTCTGCGGCATCTTTAAAATTGATACTCAGTAATTATAATTATCAGATAATTCCTTTTGAATCTCTCGTGTAACATGGATATTTAGCTCTTATATATATTATGTATTTTAATGTAAGTTGTGTTGTACACAATATATTGGAATATATTCTTTTTCAAGTAATAATAATTTTCTTATGGCTCTTGTCTTTTCTTAACACTCTTGTCCTCTGGCACATGTTTAAACAGGTCAGGCTACTTATTCACCATAGTTCATTCTGGCAGTATAATTGTATCAATAATAATAATAATAAGACAATGAATTTGGCAGCTGTCACCAGGTGATCACTTGAAGAGTCAATAAGTGTTTAAAACCTGATGTATTTCAGGTGCTTTTATTTTGTCTGATTTGACTAACAGCTGTGATGCCTTTGTGATTATGTGTCTAGGAATAGACACCTAATTCCTCTTAGGGCTTTGAGAGAAAAATGAAGGAATAGCGAAAATCAATGTGACCGATTTGCTAGATTGTTGAAATTAGGTATTTAAGTCACCTTTATTAACACCAATGTGTTGCAGGTGACCATTATTTAAGTGGAACATACCCCTAGTGTTTCCTCACACTTTACTACAAAGTAGTAAGTCTTGAGTTAGCAGCTGTGCCTTCCAAGTGGAAGTAGAGTTGCTGGGTTATTTGGCACATCACGTAAGTCATTGTTAAGGTGGCTGAAGGTCTCTTTGCAGTCCCTTTGGTGACAATCCCTGCAGAAATGGATGGTACCTCCACTGTTAATTGCTGAGTGGATATTCAAACCTCAGATGTGACACAACATGCAATGTCGTGATAGGCAAATCACTTAAATTCTGTCTTTTTTTTAACACATCAGGGTTTTTATTCCTTGTATCCTTCAGAATTTACCTGCAGGTTTTTGTAGCCCTCTCAAAAACTGTAAATCAAAGTGGACTGATTCTAAACACTGCCCTTCTCACTGGTATTCTCTCCTACAGAGGATGAAAATGCATTGAGAGAGACTCAGAGTCTCTGATGTCTGTCAGACATCAAGCGGGCTTAAATACCTCTCACAATAGGTACGTCTTGAAGAGCCAGACAGTGCTTAAAAATTCTTTCACAAAACCCTTACTGAAGATATCATCTGCCTCTTAGCTCTTGGATTCAGGATCAGTATTTTTAATTATCTTACTCTCATCGTCCCTTTGTTCTTTCTTGATGCTCTTCTGGGACCTTAAAGGAAAAACTACATTGGAAGAATTTCTATTTTTTTTCATGATGTTAGAACTGAACGCGTTTTCTTCCTAGTGTAATCATTCTACATTTGGTAGCACTATATAGTTTCAGTAGCTCATTTGGCTGCCACATTTGGATTAGTCTGAATATCCCATCAGTTGGTAGTTTGATTTTCAACAGATGTTTTAGGGTCATCCTCCTTGTAATGTCTGACCCTCAGAGATGACCAGCCAAGTGGGGTTTAGAGTTCAGATCTCTGGGTGATGGCCACTTCAGATTTAAAGTTCTCCTTAAAAACATTTGTGAAAGCTTTCTTTCTCTTCTCCATAGCCTTGTAAAGTGATGCAAGGAGACAGCCTGAGGGATCAATCATGACTTCAAAGTTAGAAGTGGTCTGATAGCAACCACATGGGAATGAATTTACTTAGTCTGGTGGCTGCAAATGATGCCAGTGCCGTAGTTGTTTCCTAGTACTCTTTTAAGAAAGGGATATTTTCCGGTTGGGGAGGAAACCAACCAGGTTTTATTCCTGCAAACTTTTATTTCTTTTGAGAAACCCGGAGAGGTTAGGGCAAAGAGACGTTAGCTCATGAAATGTCACGTGTTCTTTGTGTGATACAGACCTGTAGCAATAGCCAAGCATTTTTATTCCTATAAAATTACTTAGTGCCAGTAAGACACATACCTATTACTGAATTCATTTGCCAGCAAGACTTGAGCCCAGTAAAGAATTAGTACAGAAATTTGATGTCTGCTCTTGGCCCAGTTATCTATCTCACCAATAAAGCATTTGATAGCTCCTTTGGGAGAAAGAAAAGAGGGAAAAAAAAAAAAAAAAAGACAGCTCTTCTTATAGCTTCAGAAGGGAAAAGCGTTCTCTTTCTACCATAGTTGCTGATTAATTCGGAATATCACATTCCTTACCTGCTGTGTTTCAGCAAATATCCTGCTCTATCAACAGCAGGAGGAAGCCAACGCAGGAGAAACCTGGATTTCACCAAAGGAAGCTCGGTGTGAGCTACCTCGATAGAAATAAATGCAGGAGATTTTTTGTTTGTTTGTTTCTGAATGGTTCCCTCACATGGAATTGGTTGGGTGATGTTGTTTCCGTTGGCTCCAGCAATGTCAAGGCCATTGATGATGAAAGTTTTGTACTGTTTTTCCCCATCGCTTGGAAAATTGTCTCTCCCCTCCTCCCTTCCCCCCAACCAAATCCCTGCCAAGCAAGCAGCTGTGAACAAAACTGCTCAGCAAGATGAATTTGAAGTTTTGCATGCTCTGTGGAACAGGATCCGCAATTACAGCTTTGAGAGGGTAACAGTTGAGGGGTGCAAGTCCAGGTTCTGAATAAAGTGCGTGTGCATGAAATGGGTGAGCCTTTTAAGGTGTCTTACTAAGTTAAAAGGTGCAAGAAATAATCAAAAAATGAATGCAAAGGTTGTTTTTTCAGAGTGACTTTTGCTACCTCAGTCTGAGGTAAGTCGTGCCTGAAAGCTTGATGTCCAAGCTTTGCTATTAAAGTCTGTTAGCAAAACGAGTTACAAACTCCCTTGAATATGTTTTAAGTTAATTTTTGTAGATATTATCTTTATCAAAGCTTCCCATCAGATTCCATGCATTTTCTTTCAGCCAGGGATTTTTAAATGGAGTGTGAAATCAGTATGAGAATTCTGTGTTGGTTTTTTTTTTTTTTTCCACAGGAAAATAAATGCAGGATGTGAGTGAGCATGCAGAAAATATAGACACCTATGCTAAAGCCACCTAATATTTTCCATGCTTTGCAATGGAAATCTTCAGTTGCCTGCAATTTTGACAAGCTTTAACTGAGATTTTCCATTCCATGCTGCTGCCTTTATATTATTATTATGACTATTTTTGCATTTGGAGGGGAGATAATGTGCTTAAATGTGTAAAAGACATAGAAATAGCATTTATACATAATTGATGACCAGAATAGCTGTGCTTGATTCTCATTCCTCTGCTGTAGCTGTAGTGCTTGTAATGTTTTATTACATTTGGTACGTAATATTTCATCTTCATGAAGTAATTTGTCCAAGTGAGACTCGAGTTTATCGAGGCAGTGATTTTTGTGCCCAATTGAAGTGAATTTTTAATGTTCGTAGTTAATATTTTATTTTGGTTTGCATTCAGGTAAGTCAGGGTGGAATACTGCAAAAGGATATGGAAAAGTCTGTTTGTAATTAAAGAAACACTAATTGGGCTTTTGGGACCGTATGTAAGATGCACTAGTCTTTCCCACGGCCACACCCTGAGCATATGATCTTTACCAGAATTCATGGAAACATTCACACTGCTTCCTACAGATTGCAGCTGGCACTGTCTGTGAAACCTCTGCTTCACAAAGAGCAGAGGATTTGAGGCGATAATGCTTAATCGTACATTTCATTCTGCCGCAGCGTTGCCATCCAGCTACGTGAAACGGACGGAATGTGTTGTAAAAAGCCGGTAATATGCAACATGATGCAGTACTATGGAAATCCTAGCGATGGCCATCCTCGCTCTTCTCCTTCAGAGGATGTGAAACAGTGCAGTGCTTGGCCATCAAATACGCGTGTGGCTTACAGACTGCGTGCCAGCTACATTGTTCGATGACCCACCAACTGCTTGTGCTATTTCGAATTTTTAACATCTTTCCCAGCAGCAGAAGCTCTGCAAGTAGAATTTGTCAGTGGCACAGACTCACTTTTCTGTTAAGAGCATGAAATGTAGTAGGATGGCAACTGAATTCTATGGCTGGTTAGACATGAGCCTGTCCAGTTTTCAGCAGTATTTAAAATAAATAAATAAATAAAATAATTAAGACTTTGCAAGAGATGATTGGAGACTTCCAAAACCCACCTGGACACGTGTCTATGCAGCCCGCTGTAGGTAAACCTGCTGTAGCAGGGGGGTTGGACTAGATGGTCCTCAGAGGTCCCTTCCAACCCCCGCCATTCTGTGCTTCTGTAAATTGAGGGACAAATTTGAAATGGGTTCGTTTCTTACTTTCAGGTAGGGACTGATGGATACAATTTCGGGGCAATAAATTTCACCTAAGTGATATATCATAAAACATATGTAAATGTATTCCTTCAGTGCTAAAGATTTCTACCTAGATACTCTCCCTATTCAGACTAAAAAACTGTCCTCATGTAAAAGAGAAATTATTCTTTTAAAAGTATTAATGCATTGTTAAAGATAATTGATAAAGATCATCACATAAATGTTCTGGTTGGCTGAATATGGCTTTAGCAGTCCAAAGGGTTGTCAGTGCCTTTTAAGGGATTGTAAGTAACGCAAGAAAAGCTTGAGAGTCTTGTTTATGCTGGTGCCAGTGGTTCTGTGATCTCCACGTACACCTTCAAATCGGATCGAGGGCAGATACTTTAAGAGAGGTTTGTGTAGTCACTTGGTAGCAGTTTGCTGCTTTTTCAAAGGATCTCACTCCCCATTTTGTTAAGCTGGTTAGTTAATTGCTCTGATCCTGTAATTAGTTTTTAAAGTGACAAAAACTTTAGCAAAACAAGTGTTTCTTCACTCCTGGATGCTTCAGTCTGTGTCAGTTCTGCTTATGTCAGTGTTCCTGTGGGTGTGGTAGGGTGTGGATGAAGCTGAAGGGAATTCCCGTTTAGAAGACTTTGACACATTGATGGATGATATTTTCCTCAATTTGTCAACACTGATGTTAACTAGGATGGACAGAAAATGCAGTTCATGTCAGATATCACTGGCTGCAGCAGTATCTTGGTACATGTCTTCACTTGAAGGGGATGTAGGTAGAAGGTAGGAAAACCTTTTATCCCTCTGCCTAGTTTATCACTGCCTTAAAATGATTTCTGCAGCTAGTTTGTAAGGAGAGTTATGAATAAAAAGAAAAGCTCTGGTTATAAATAAATAAAGGCAAAAGCTTGAACTTTATTGTCGCTTTAATCTCTCCTTTGGGTCTGTGCATCCATTCTTTTGTACCAGCATAGGCCCTTGGAAGTCAAGACCGGTGTCCGTGTGGGTCTCGAGAAGATGTGCATAGACTGGTATGCAGCAGTAGGCTTCAAAAAAATCTATATATAGAGAAGGTCCTTTCTTTCCATACTGTTGAGAGTAATTTTAACTACTTCTCATTTTTTACTTTCTTGAGTCTCACAAACTCTGTGTGAGCCCAATTTAAAACATTTGCTGCTAAGATGCCATTTTAGGAATATAACAGATGAAAAAACATCGGAAAGATGGGAAATATCTGCAGCTAATTAAATGCAAAGGAGACAAGCTTCAGACCACTAGAATTCAAAAGGTTGGTTTTGGCCGCTGCATGTTCTTGGCTTTTGCTACAGAACGGTTTAGTAGTTTTGATAATTTAGCACAGTATAACATGTATTGTCTAATATTCCAAGGGTGAAATATTCCAGATCTTGCACTTTTGACTTCTGGCATGTGAAATTTTAAATTTAAGAGGAAATGTTCTGAACTGTGGTGACTTAGGTTGACCTGGTAAAGGCTTTGAAGTAGCTGGTGGTTTATTTTGTTTGGAAGAAGTATATCAAGTTGAATTTTTCTCAAGCTGCCTTAAATTTACCTGAACTTTTTTGGAATAGTAAATGCATGAGAAATATCCCATGGGAGAAAATGTTGATATTTGGCACAAACTTCCCATATGAAATTTCCTTCTCAGCCAGATAAAAATTATTGCCTGTAAAAAGAAAACTGCTTTGGGGATATTTTAGTTCTTTGTAGTATGATTTAAAAAAATTTAAAAAAAAAGAAATAAATCCAACACAAAATCAAAAACCATGGTGCTCCTGACTTTTCCACGGAGAGTTTATCTATATTTGGTTCATCAGTTCTGCTGAAGTCGTTGACCACTGGTGAACCCAAAGTTAGGACACGGGTTCTGGTGCAGTGGCTGCAGCAGCGCTCTGTTTGTGCTGGCATAAGCAGCTCCCTTTCCTGGCCACCTGCTCCTTCCCCGTCCTGCTCCGAGTTGCTGGTGTGGCATGGCCCACCTAAAAATTTACAAGTGCATTTAAACAATAGTAATTATAACGGAATGAGAACATGTCTGTGTATATTTTTGTGTAAATATTCACATTTCTAAATGTGGATCTGGAAGAAACGGATGTGAGACGTGTTGAGTTTCAGAAAATGCTGAACTGCCGAACTGGGCTGGGGCCAGTGGGAAAACGCTGGAGTGGTACGCTCTGAAAAAGGAAAAAGTCTTGATGCACTTTGGTTAACCCGTTCTCCCCTTCCCATTGACTTGTTCTGGCCTTATGAAAAGTCTTTGAACTGTGGAACACTGTTCTTGTAAAATTAGCATGTGTCAATGAAGAAATAAGAAAAAAAACCCGTATAAACTCAGCCAGCTGAGAAAATGACTTCATGCTGTAAACATTTTCACAGAGAAACCTTTGGATCTCTTTTGGGTCATTACTTGGTAAACAGGATCAAACAGTCATTCACATCAAAACACTGACTGAAAGGGATACGCGGAGCAGCCCTTCGCTTTCTGCAGCAGTGTCTGGGAAAATAAGAGCTTGCAGATATCCGAGCAAGGGTTTTCATACATGTGTTATGGGCTGCTTGATTAATTCATCAATTCATACTGCCGTTGTTTTAATAATCCTGTTTGGAGGTGGAGACTCTTCTTTGGCGGAATAGAGCATATTTTTCACGTACATCAAGGAATCAGAGAATAGCTCACGTTGAAAGGGACCCGTGAGGATAGAGTCCAACTGCCTGCTCCTTGCAGGGCTGCCTAAAACTAAACCAGATGACTAAGAGCGTCATCCATACACGATTGTATCTAGATAACTGTACTCCTTTTTGTGTTTCCAAAGAAGTCAATGTCTGCTCTCAGTTAAGGGCTGTCCCCACACCCTGCAGTGTTTCCTGAAGGTTTCTCCTGAAGTCTTTAAGATCTTCCCTGTTTTTAATGTGCATCTGGCACGAAGCAGTAGAACGTGGGCTCGGGCAGGAAGATTCAATAAGCCCCAGCAGCACCTTTGCCATCCTGTGCGGGTTTGAGGTCCCATCAGTAACGCTTCCCTGTGAATTCTGGGGTTTGGCTCGGGAAGTTTTGCTGCCTAAGTCTGTGGATATCTTGCTCCACTCTCAGTTGGGTTTTGTTGTTGTTGAACACGAGGAATACAGATTAGCAAAGGGTAATGAGGCATTGAGATATACCTAAGAAGAATGTAGGAGCTCTCCAACTTTTTCATAGCATGAAATCCATTGAAAAGAGAGACTGTCATGAGCAATCCCCTTGTATTGAAAACAGCATGTTAATTGGGACTTCCTTGCCACAGCATAGCCGTTGCTTTGGAGGAAGAGAAATTTCAGGCAAGTTTACTAAATATGTTTTTAACTACATTTTAAAATTACTATGGCAGGAAACTAGTATGGTAGAAACAGCATTAAATTGTCTTAATCAGTGTGTTGTTAAAATGTAATCATTCATTATTCTGCTGTCCTCTTTATTTCAGTTAATAATCTTTTCTAGGTAGTGGCCACTCTAGCACTTTTACAGATAACTGTTCAGCAGAGCAGCCTGCCTTCTGAGTTTCTTTGTGCTTGAATGAATGGTGTAGAATTCAATGCCATGCCCGACAGAGCGCTGAGCTGAATTTGGTGAGCCAAGCCTAGTAACATGAGTAGCTATGTTGAATTTTAGACATCAAGGTACAGTTTGTGTATGGGGTGAAAAGGGTTAAGTTTATAAAGTAAGAATAACAAGTGCTTACAGAATGACAGTCAAATAGCTCTCAGTGAAAAATCTGGAGGCATTAATAACTGTCAACTGCTGGAAATCACAATTGCATCTCTGAGAATAATCCGTGTCGGTCTGTTGGTGAAGATTTGTTTTGCCAGAATCTCAGTTGCCTTCATCTAACAACTAGAGTTCCTCGAGAGGGAAGCATTTCAGGTGTCGGTATCAGTGTGTAAGAGAGTGTAAAAAATACTATCATTTAAAAACTGTAAGTAATGGGGGAAATATTATCCCGAGTTTTTTGTGTTTTATCAAAACATGTAACAAAGTGTGTTACTAGTGAAGTGATTTCCACAGTAAAGGTGGTTTTATGTTAGCTGCTCTTTCATTCAGGTTAGAGCCAAGAGAGTTACACTGTACTGCACTGGCAGGCTCTGAGAGAGGTTTCTGTTTAGAAGACAAAATAATCAGTACTTCAGGCAGGATATTCTATAACCAGGAACACACTATGAAATTATTTGGGGAGTCTGGAGTACTGTGTCTCTTAATGATCCTAAATAATTTTACTTTGATATTTTTAACATTCATATGATGCATTTATTTGGCACAGTTAGATATCCTGCCAAATTGTAACTGGAACTGTAATTGCAGGGTCTTTGCCTGTCTTCCACGTGCAATTGCAGCATTTGCTACTTCTGGTTTCATATGTTGAAGTCAATAGAAAGTTCATCATATTTGAGAAGTTCATGATATTACCAATGTATAGGAAAGGCATTGAAAGCGCAGAGGCCAGGAGAAGTCTTGTCCATGTAAGGACAAGGAGGAAATATTCTTACCCTTTTTTATCACTGGAAATCCTGTTCTAAAGAGCCAAAATCAGTGTGATAGACAGAAAAATACCTTAGCTTTGCAGTCTTCTATTGGAGAGCAGTAACGTCGTCCAAGAGCAGAAATTGCAGAGTATTCCACAGGAAGAACCTGGTGGATGTGTCCTCCTCCAAACCTTCATTCCAAGGGTTTTGTTGTGGTGGGTTTTTTGTAGGTTTTGGTTGGTTGGTTTGGTTTTTAACTGTGTGTTCCTTCTCGGGATGATTTCCAATGTCACCCAAGCCTGCGACCTGAACAGAAGGAAAGTGTTACAAAACAGCCAGGGTTCCATCCTCCCCAGGAAAAATTAGCACCACCATCATTCTATGATGGTTCTTATGATTTTAGGTATTATTAGCACTGGCCAAGAGTGTTGTCAATTACTGCTGGTAATTTCTGTTGGGTGCAGGAGACAAAACTTAGCTGAACAGTAGCCAAAAGCTATTAATGGGAAAAAGTACCCAGGAGTAATTTAATCTGGGTAATTTTATCTACAGATGGTTCTGCGATCTCTGCAAGGCTTCTGGCAAGCAACTAGAGTGATGCAAAAACAAAACCAAAAAAACTCTGCATACTAATAGAGAGAATAAAAGAAATGAAACACCTTTGTGAACTAGACCTAATCTTCTGCTTGCAATAAGCCTGAGACCTTGAGACAGGCCTAGCGTGTGGCCCGAGAAATACGCAGTGAGTACTTTCTCCTACTGAGCTGAACTACCACCTATGCATGATGGAGTCGTCGTAAAATAATAGAGCAGTCAAGTTGAGATACACCACTCTTCCCTCTTTATTTATTTTAATTCTCAAGAGGAGAGTAAGTATCATTATGGCACAACCTTTCTTTAGGAAAATCTCCTGGAAGGAAAGGTGGATGGAGGAATGTTTCAGTGTGGCATTTTTCTGTAATGTCGCCATGCACAAGCAATGCTGTGGGATCAGAGAATGGCTACAGAGACTCAGCTTGTTTATAAACTTGGGGTTTATTTCCTACAATACTTCTCGTGGTGGTTATATGAGAACCGCAAATCCTTTCCTAATTACTGATTCACTCATGGAGGTCTTCACGTGCCCTGGAAGCCTCTTCATTCTGCAGTGCAAGAAGGGCTCTCAGGTGATCCCTTTGTAGGCCACCAGCATCACAAATGCAATGAAGAGAACAGAGCGATGCAATCTCTCGGAAACTGTGAAGAGCTTATGCTTCTGCACTGTCAAAATTGTCTAAGGGAGCATCAAACTCCTCTGATCTCCTGTCTTGCCTGTTTTAGGAGTCTGTAACTGCGGATGCCAGAGTTTCTCTGTGGCAGTGAGCAGGGAATTCTAATATTGTGAAACTGCTACCCAGAGTTCACTAGGTTTGTTCCGGAACTATTATTTTTGAGCCTTCGTAACTCTGTAATTATTAGGATGGAGTAATTCCCACACATACAGCTGTGAGCTCTTACGTGATACCATCAAAGCAGTTTGGTACAAATCCTGGCAAAAGCAGCTCCCTCAGAAATTAGGGCATTTTACCTGATGAGGAAGATTTCCAAATTGCTTTGCATTGCCCTCTAAGGTAAGCGTGGAGATTTTGCAGCCCACTTTCAGGACTAAATCAGTCTGGTGTGTATTAATGTTTGGCTGGTACTGCTCACTTGCAAAGCGCTTTTAGTTGGAAGAGAATCTGCCCATCTGTGGCAGAGCGTTTCCCAGAAAGTTTATGCAAGTGGAGATGTAAGTGAAGGCTCTGTCTGTAATTCCATTTGAAGCTACTGGTTTTTTCTAAGTCTACTACAGCAATTCAAATTAGGAATGCTTGAAAAGGGTTGGGCATTTTCCAGCTTGTTGGTTTTGCCTGTATCTTGGGCTGAAACAACCGAACGTTGCCTGGGGTTTTAAATATTTTGGGTTGTACACTTCCCTCTAAAAAGAACCAGAAATAACAATTTCTGCGAGATATTGCAACAAAACCGTAGCATGTTCAGCTTGAGCGCTGCGCGATCATAGTGCGCTGCAAGATAGGTAATTCACACTGAACGTGTTCAGGGGGTTGTTCGGTTTGGTTGTGTTGGTTTGGGTTTTTTTTTCTTTTCCTGGGCAAATCAAGGATTACCAGTTAGTGACAAATGTTTGTGCATGTGTGTGAATGCACATGCAATGACACCAGCAGACTGTCCCCCCGATCCCGCTCCTGCAGAGTTGCATTCTGAGTTAGTCAGATGTAAGGGCAACTGCCTAAGGTAGAAGCTGCCTGTGTTTGTTCTTTTGTACTAAATGTGTTCAAAAAACGGGTTTTCTTGCTGTCTACCTTTTTAACCCTTTTGCCATATCATTGAAATGAGAAATGTCTGGAGCTCAGCAAGGATGACGTTTATTCTTGAGAGGACGGGAAAAGGTTAAAAGTAGAAACAGCTGATGAAGCAGGATGGCTCTGTGGAGAAAGCGGGAGGAAGAGAAATGTGAACATCTGTTAAAGCTGTACCAGGGACTATTTTGGCTAATTCCAGCTTGCAGTTCCTTTGGAATTCTTCCTCCCGCGGTAGATGTCATTGCTCTCAGTGACAAACACGATATGGGCCTTTGGAATATCATGAATTTGGATAACAGAGGATGTAATAAAGGGGAAAAACAAGCAGCTCCTTTGTAAGTTATGCAGTCTTGAACACAAGATGCACTAAAACTAAAAACAAGATTTTGAAGATCTGCAAGTCCCCATTCTCTTCCCACTGATGTTCCCTTTTACTGGGAAAATACTTACGCCAGCAGATTGCTGATACTTGGAGTGTTGTGTCCACTGACTTAGAGTTTCATGCGATACTTGAAATGTAAATCTTAAGAAAGTTTTTACTCTTCCTGTAAAGGTTCTTGTCCAAACTAACTGGAATAAACGTTGAGTGAATTAATTCCTGTAGTGATGCAAGAAATGCTCTCCTCAAGCCCAAAGAGGCGTCTGAATGACCTTCATCCTGCATTTTGTAATTAAGTCCAAAAGCAGTGAGTTTTAGAAAATTGATTTTTTTTCGTTCTATATAAGTTTTTTATAGTTAGCAAATGAGAGGAAAGCATAGAATGAATTCTAGGCTTGTCTTAATCTTTTATCTCCTGGGAAGAATTAATAATTTAGCAGCGGATACTGGAACAGTTGATAGGAAATGTCTACAAAACCACTAGATAAGAAAAGTTTTGGACCATTAAAGGAACTGAGCTAAGGAGTGACTTGATATTGTGAAACAAAAATAATCAAGGACTGTGACTCAAAGCAGATACATTTTGCTTTTGTTTATGTGATATTGTATCTTTTAGATAAATAAAAATAAGCAAGACTAATTGAGGGCAATATTTGAAAGTGCATTTTAGATTTGCCATCCAACATTTGTTTAAGCATAAAGATTTTTGGACCTATTCTAGAGAAAATTATTTTGAACTCTTGTATACACGTATAGAAAAGCATACACTAAGTTATGGCTGCTGTGTTCTACTTGACTGGTCTCTTTGCTTCTCCTGTACACATCATCTGTGGGTTTTAACCCGGAGCAGATGTGCTTGGGCATACTTGGAGAGAGAATGTTACTCAATTACCTTACAACCAAGTAGTTCATTCCGATTTCCTCAGAAGGCCAGTGGTTGGTTGGTTGGTTGGTTTTTTTTTTCCCTTCCTAGTTAGACACAACTATAAACGAATGAAATTTGGGATAGGTTTGAATTAACCTCCCTTGCTCCCGATGATCATGCCGAATTGCAATCACATTGCCTCTTTACTCATTTAGGTATCTCCATTTGTGTCGGATTTTCAGGCCAGCTTTAGTCACTACCCACAGGTATTTAGATTTTTCTGTAGTTAACAGTGGTTTTTACAAGCATCTGTTCACTGCAGTTGTCATCACACGTGGGTTTTCCAGAGAAGTGTGAGCTCAAACCAAGAATCTATTTCATGTATGCTAACTGATGTTCCTGTGAGTGTTTGAAGAGCCTTCAGAAGAGCGTATGTGAATTCCCGTGTCTGGCTGCATGACCTGTGCAGTTTCTAGCAACCCGTGTTGGAGGTTTGCATGCCAGTGGTAAAAATAGAGGGAAGATACAGCTACAGTTTTAGCCTGGCTAAACAGGCACCACACATTTTACAACTCATTTCTCGTCGGATGTGACTGCTGAGTAAGAAAAACTCCCAGAGACAAGAGCAAGTGTGATCCAGGGGAGAAGGTGGGTTGTGTGTAGGTGCTCGGCTCCCAGCAGCCCTCTAGATTTGGTAGCAGTGGGACCTTTGAGCGAGGTATGAGAGGGACCTTTGGGGTACAATGCCAAGAGCAGTCTGCGCTGTAAGACGATTAGAGGTGTTTGGCAGAGTTCTGTTTTTCTTAAAACTACAGATAGGGTAACTAGTTTACAGCTACTGCAGATACAAGAACTATTTTACAGCTCACAATTAATTCTTGCATTGCCATCGTCATCCTGGCAAAGTTGTAACTTCAGGATCGAGGGGCTACCAACTAGATCAGGTCTTCCAGAAATGGCACAAGCAAGACTCAGCTGGTATGAAGCGAACAGGAACCTTCAGTGTGTGAAAGCCCAAGTCTGCTTTAGAGGAAACTGAACTGCATTTTGCTGTGGTTGTCCAAAGGCAGAGGTGTCAAGGAGTCAACTCACATCCCAGGGCTAACTGCTGCGTATCTGTTAGAGTTGGTACCAGCGACCTGCCTGAGACCCTCTGGAGAACTTGTGTTTGTTGAGGCAGCGGAGGCAGCAGTGCAGGAAAAATCCCATTGCTGGAATTCACTGCTGGTGAATTGAGAGCTTTTTTTCACGTCGGATTGTCCATCTCCGTGTGTATCACATGGCATCGCTACGCATGAATAAAAACTGAGGGCATCTCCATTGACTTGTTTTAATTCAGAAAGAAAATACAAAGTCTTTTATCAGATGTGGCTTCCATGAATTACTAATTTTCTTCCTACTTTTTTCCATTGCAGTTTGAATCCATCCAGCTACAATACAGAATTCACCGCACCAGATATAAAGATGACAAAAAACGGGATCACATTTTTGCTGCTGTTTTTATCAGTTACTGTGGTGAGTCTTACGATTTTTTTAAATCACTTCCAGTTTTAACAAGTACATACAGAATACCATAAAAATATGGAAATGCAGAAATAACTAATCTCGCACTCAAATGTAGTTTCTGCACAGCAGGATCTTTATCTACCTGCTGTTCTCCTTTTAGTTTGTGTGGTAAAGGGACAGAAATAGTATTTACTTCTGCAGAACCCAGCATATACTTTGCTAGCAGAGAACTTTACAGTAAGAGCAGAGAAGCGCTACAGAAGCAGTGCTATGCAGACTTCAGGAACAGTGGAGGACACACCTCATGCAGACGCAGAGGACATCCTCGGTACTTTTAATTTCACCCCTTGTATGACAGTGACACAGGATTTCAATCTGTAGCTTTGTTTTTCTGTGAAGTTTAGGAGCTTCCCATAAAAAAACTTTTTTACATTTTAAAATGCATATTAAAAATGCACTGCAAAGGTTCTAGATTTTTTTTAAAGATCCACTTGCTTAAGGTTTGGGTTTGAAATTATTTTTAGTACCTGTAAAAGTGGATGTCATGTCTTGGGAACACCTTTTTTTATTCCGAGGGTTGACTTTATGGCTCACAAGGCTGTAGAGAAACCAGATAGCTCTGAACAAGCCAAAAGCTTCAGCGCATACAGGACATGGAAAGTCTCTTTTCTTAATGGGTCATTTTAGGTCTGCTTCAAATGCCCTTTAGACTAACGTCTATTACTGGTTTTTGCAAAAGCTGTTTATATGCTTCTGACTGTCTCAGTGCTTTCTATGCAGTTTTCTGTGATTATTTACAAGCTTGCAGATTGTTACTCCCCCACGCTCAGTCAGGAGATATTTGTCAAGATTCAATAGTAAGAATAATCTCTACATTAACCAGAAAAACATAAAATCGTTTTGTCAGTAATAAGATTGGAATATCCTTTTCCTCCAGGAAAATATTTCAAATATTTTAAAAGACTGAAGTTTATATTGGAGTTTGGACATGACTTGCTCTAAGAAGTCTTTTTCATTTTAGTTTTTTGCCACTGCTATCCCATCTGAAGGGCATCAGAACATAACAGAGGATTTCATTCAACTGAGCGTTACACGGAATAAAATTATGACAGCGCAGTACGAATGCTACCAGAAAATTATGCAAGATCCTATTCACAGGAAAGAAGGTAGAGATTATTTTCTTTCAAGGTTTTACAATGGCAAATGGTCAACAGATATAATTACGGTGATTCAGGATCCTCTAATGATATCCATAAGATATAATTTCCCCGCTCTAAGGGTTGTGTTAGTGGCTTTAATGCTTTATCTGATCACTCGTTCAGAGCTGACCTCAGTCACTCTACTTGTCACTGTATTCACTGTTCCTGACTTGGCAACTTGTGAAAACATTCAACAGCTTTTGAGGTCAAAAGAGGCAATTGCAGACTTGTAGAATGAATTTTTTTCTCTTCTGAAATGATTCTTTGGAGAAACTGCATGTCTGGAGGTCAGAAATGGATACGAGTATGACAGTTTAAGCTTATGTCCAGCTTCAGAAGGATGTGAACAAATTGGAAAATCTTCAGATGAGAAGAGGAGGAATTGCACAATGTTTGAAAAAAATGCAGCCTTTGAGATGAGGGCATTATTAAGTCTTAAAAAGAAAACTGAAGGAAAATACTAAAAACACCTTCAAATTTCTAGAGAGGGTCACTCATTGTGTGTGTCTTCTGTGAAAGCATTTGTTTAGAAAACCCCAGCTCCTTCTCGAGAGAGGTTTATTTTAGCTGTTGGAGTTTGTGCGGGCAATAGGCTCTTGATGGACGCTGTGGATTCCTTGTCCCTGGAGCACTTAGAGAAGCCTCTGTTCACAATGACCGCTGCAGACTCAGCTCTGCCTGAGGCAGAGGAGCTGTGCCTACCTCCCAGCCAGGCTTTCTGAGGGCTTCTAGCAGACCCCTAGACTAGTAAACGTATGTATAAGCTTGGAACACATCTGAAATGTAAATAAATTGAGTAAAATGGTCTTTTCAAGCCTAAGGCTCTTTGCTAATGTGCATTATTAGGTCTGAATCGATTTAGGGTTTTTTTTGCCTACCGTGCTCTAGATCTGAGGTTTGTAAATATTAGATGTAGACCATTTCAAGGTCAATGGTGATGGATTTAAAAATGTGTTTGAGGAAATGCACATATAACAAACTATTAAATTAAGTGGACTTTTAATATACTACTGCTAAATCTTATGTTTCAATTTTCTTTTTTTCTGATCGCTGCAAGTGAGAAACTTGCCTCCTGCATTCTCACATCTTCCCTGTGAAAAGCTACCACGAAAGAAGGGTTGTTATTTTATTATCAGGTCTCTACTTGTTTGCAGGACCCTACTGTAACAGGACATGGGATGGCTGGTTGTGCTGGAGTGATGTTGCTGCTGGAACTGTGTCTGTGCAGCGTTGTCCTGACTACTTTCAGGATTTCAACCCATCAGGTAAGTGTGCGTGGGCTTCTATGTCAACATGTTTCTTAGAAAAATAAGGGTTTGGGTGCTTGATGCCTCCTGTTTGCCCCACTCAAGTCACTAATGCTCCAGAACTTCAGTAACTCCCAACCCATTATTTGCATTTTCCCTTTATTACCTAGAAAACTGGCAAGTTAATTTCTTCTCCGAAATACATTTTTGAGGGATTCTGTAGATTAGGAAATAGAAATTGAAGTTAGATAACATGGTTTTTCCTCGTACAGATAAGCTTTTCTTTCTGACAGACAAGCAGAAATATGACTTATTCTTTATCTCAGTTGAAGTTAACAAGAGTTTCTCCCACAAGTCAATCTTTTCCTCTAGGCTAAACTTTGGATCTGTGAGCACGTGCAAATGTCACAGACTTCCTTCCACTCTTGTCTCCTTCTGCTGCATTTGATATTTCACAGGGTCCCTTCATGCCTCTTTCTGTTTGATGATAGAACTCATTACGTGGTCCTACAAATTGTTCAGTTGAGTTCTTGAGCAGTATTGACGTTTTCCTGCCTGTCCTAACGTTGCAGCAGTAGTACGTCAGACATCAGTTTAGATCTTGGATGTTAAACAAGCCATTTAAATACTCTTGTCACTTCATCTGGTAGTTCTCTAACAGTTTGATATATTTGGAGACTTACTGGATTGGAGGAGGGACATCTATTTGTTTTCTTAAGGAAAACCACATTATCAGTTGCCCTTGCCAAGCAAAAGCAACGGCCTCTAGTTTCTCTGAATTCATAGTAACAGGCAATGTCTCTCTAGTCATAGTAATAAAGCTGCCATTTGCCAGTCTTCCTTCATTAAATACTAGGCACCAGAAAATAGAATTTTTCTTTTAATTTTTTTAATTCTTTGTTTTTCTTTCCGTCTGTTTTGACTGTAGAAAAAGTGACGAAGATCTGTGATCAAAGCGGGAATTGGTTTAGACACCCAGAAAGCAACCGGACGTGGACAAACTATACCCAGTGTAATATCTATACGCGTGAAAAAGTGAAGGTAAGGAAGGAATGGATGCATGTTAGCCGTGTCAGGAAACGGACCTGGAAAATTTCAACAAGTTTTGAAGCTTGAACGGCAGCAGAGTTGATGCAACATCCAGATGCAAAAACTCCCAACCCACCTGCTTGGTCTTTTACAGCTGATTTCAACTGCTTGAATAATACGATTAGACTTATGTTGGTGGGTGTTTTAAATGTGTGGGTACTGGTACTTGTGTAGGTCAGCAGAGTGTACGCCTTGTAAGAGCAGGCCTTTGGGTTTTGCTGTGTGATTTCGAGGCAGGGCCCCAGCTGAGCAGAGCTGCAGGAGGTTTGCGCGTCTCTGGAAGCCGTGCTGAGTGCACGGCTTTATCAAATGCACTCCTAGGGACAGGTTTTCAGCAGGTGCACAGCCAAAGTTGTACTTGGGATTACGACAGCTCCAAGGCAGCTTTGAGCTGTAATTCATTCATTCTTGCTAATATTTGGCTGGAAACGGAGAGAATATTATTCAGCCAGGAGCAGATCCATACGGGCCCTTCTTTAGCAATAATGAGGCAGATTCCCTCAGGCTCTTTTGCCAGCATATTTTAACTCTGTCATGCATCAGAAGCTATTGTTTAAATGCAATAATAGCTCTGAAGAAAGCCTTGCTGCTTGCTGCAGTTCTGTGTGTTGTTACATTAAACAGCATTATCTTTTCCCTTTGCTCGGAAGGCGAGTTAGATAATGCACAACAAATGCGACTGTTGTCCATTGTTCCATTGTTATTGTTACTGCTGTTCTGCGCCACTTCTAAATCCTGTGGAAATCTTCTACATCGTTAAGATGCATCTTCTTCCTAGACTGGTCACTGGCTGAGGTGGTGAGAGGAACCTGTCACAGCAGGGCTGTCACTAGGGACCGTAGCCAAGCTTTAGCGTTTCAGGGGTCACTCTTGTTTTTTCTCACTTCCACATTTTTATCAAATTTCCACTTAAACCTGTTGCATTGCTGCCTTTTTTTTTTGTTGTTGTTACCTCATTTCAAAAAAATAATGACAGTTTGAAAAACTCTAGCATGCACAAAGAGGTCCCCTTGTCTCACCTTACAACCTTCTTAAAGCTTTCCCTGGAATCTTTTTTTATTATTTCAGAAGTCAATGTACGTAGCAAGTTGAGTCTGGCAGGAGCATTTGTACGTGCACTCTGGTTTTCCCTCCAGACCCAGACAGTTACGCTTTATTGTGATCGTGCAAGGTTCAACCTGAAAATCTTCCTTTCCTCATGTTCAAGATGATAACCTTAAATTTAGTGCAACAAGAGCCATGTGAGGCAGATCCCACAACTAAAAGCAAGGGTTTGTTACTAGCGGAATTCAATATATTAATTCAAAGAATTAGTGATAACATGCTGTATATATTCCAAATATTAACTTGGTAGTTCCTCAGTTTTACTGTTTGTATCTTTTAGTTGTTCTAGGTGCAAAGTGACGTGTAAGTATGTGCTTTATCGACGGTGTTCTGTGAATGTGTCACAGCTGCCTGCGTTTGTTCTTGTATTGCAGACTGCTCTGAACTTGTATTACTTGGCCATCATTGGACACGGTCTCTCCATTGCATCCCTTCTGATTTCTCTTGGCATATTCTTTTATTTTAAGTAAGTATATTTAAAATCCTTTTCCAAATACCGGTGGCTGCAGCAGTGTTCGTTTCAGTCCTTTGCTACATCAGCCATCCCAATGCAATCAGGGGCAGCAAGAAGGTGGAGAAAGTCAGTATATTGGTTTGGTGTTGAAAATTATGTTAATTTTTTTTTTTTTTTTAAGAAGTTGTGGCTCGATAGCAAGGTGAAACCAGAAGTATTGCCACGTGAGCAGGGCTGAGCGAGCATGAGTTCCCATCTCTGCCAAATGCCGCCCTGCACAGCGTAGGCTTTCCTTGGTAACTGGCACGAGTTGAATCATTTCTGCATCGCTTTACGTTGGCTAATAGAGCTCTGCTCTGCGCTCTTACCTATTTCTTCCCACTCCACCCTACTGCCTTGTTCCATCTTTTATTTTTTCCCAACATTTAAACATGAATAGCACGCACACCAGTGACTGCGGGGCTGGCTCAGATGGTGCTTTTCTCGTGCTTTGAGCAGGTAGGGGTAGCAGATACCTGACTAAAAATGATCTTTTTTTAGTCACCTCTGGCGGACTATACTATTTCTAATTCAGATAGTGTCATTTCCCCACCTTCTAGGACATTTTCACAAAGGCCCAACAAACTTTGTAGCCTCTCTTTGTGACATCCAATATTCAACATGACTTTTCAGCTTTTTCTGAATTCTTTTCATGAGGACAAACCAAAACATGATACGATTTTAAAAGCTCAGAGACAGTAAACCATGACTTTTCTGTACTATAACGTGAAAATCGAGCCAATTTCATCTTGGCTTGTGGCACTTACTGCAAAAGCAGGTGAGCTGCTTCGCTACCACTATAACTACAGCATGTTTGTCTAACCCTCCGGGGAGGTTTTTTTTCCCCTCTGGTAGAAGGATCATCTCTCCTCAGAGAACCACATGGAATTAATCCAGATCCACAAACCACATTTTCTAGACTGTGGTTATGTTGGGATCTAAAGGGAAATGACAAAATTTAAAGGAAGCTAAAGAAAGTCCTCTGCAAGCTGTTGTACTGGGATGTGCAGTTCCTCTGAAGTATTTTTAGGACCAGGAGGGTATTTAAGGATCTAGATTAATACCAGGATGTATTATGTATCGGCTGAAGCTTGTCGAATTATTCATAGCTTTAACAGGTGGACGATTTTTTTTATTTTTTGCTATTGTGTAGGGGTGCCTTTGAATTTGTCATGTTCTTCTGTTGGTCGATTGATAGTTTCCAGACAAGACGTGCTGGATGGCTCGCCACTGGCATATCTCAGTGGAAATACTGGTCCAGTTTGTGGACAAGGTTCCTAAGTCAACTTAATTTCAGCTGAATGGTTAATTCCCCTTGGGGTTATATGTGGATCTCACTGATGGAATTTTGCAGTATTTGAACATTTTAAGAAAAATTAGATCTCAAACACATCTGGGTGTTTTTGAAACATTACTTTTTTTTCTTTTGGGGAAACACTGGAGAAATGGATTTTCTCCTAATGCCCAAGACATACAGGAGTCAAAACAGGAAAGGAAGTAGATAATTGTTTTTATTTTACTGCACGTAGTTTAATGCAGGGGTAGGTCACTCAAATGCTGTTAGATCATCATTATGAGAATTAAGAGATTAAATGATATTACGTCATTAAGAAAAACAGTCAGAAAAAGGAATATAGGAAGGGTAACTGAGGAGGGAGGGTGGGGAGGCTTAGGAAAAAATCCTTTTATTACCAAAAGCAGTCTTGGTTTTTAAATGTCATCTTGCTCCTTGTCCGGTGATCCTTTCAATCCTTCTCTGCATGGGTGGAGGTGGGTGTGGGTGGGTGTGTTTGAATATTCAACAGGAACAGCTGCTGGATGACCCCGAGAGATGGCCCCATTAGCTGTACGTGCTTTTCCTTGTCTGCGCATTGAATCTTAACAATGAGCAGACAGAATTCCACAGTTCTTCAGGACTTGTTTACACAAAGCCCTTAGCTGGAATATAGTGCTGCCTCTCTTACCATATATGAAGAAAAAGACCTCGTATAAAAATACATCTTCAAAGAACATAAAACCCTGCTTATTATAATAATAAAAAATTTTGCATTTTGGGCATTAAAATAAAAGACAAAACAAATATTTAGAAAAGCCTAATGGAATATATTATATCACTTAATTCATAACCAAACCTGTGTTCTGTAGCTCGGGCATTTTTTCTCGTCTGGTTTTTTTCAGGGAGCTAACAGTTCATGCCAGGTTTATGCAGGGTAGTCCTCGTGCTGCATGGCACAGACTCTTTACAGCAGAGCCTTCAGTAGTCGCTCTCTCTGACGCAGCCAAAGAGCATTTCCCAAGAGTGACCACAGTAGCACAGCCTTTATCGCTTCTCTCTGTGTGCGGGAAAAGTTCCTCTCAGCAATTGTCTGTAGTTATAAATTGCATTTTCTAATTGTATCCCATAGACTGTTTATAACTTAGTTATATACAAAAGCCAAGATAAGATTGGTGTTATTTCCCTTAGCTGGGTATTTCTCTAGCTATAGGATTAAGGAAGAAAAATGGCAAGAATGTGAGTAAAAGAGAATTATCCTTAAAAACTCTTAACAGGTTTGGGTAAATGGAAATGTAAGGCGGAGAGCTTCTGCAAGCTCAGTTACGATAGTTAACTGGGAAATTCTTCAGGTACTAAAAAGAATGGTATAAATCCTCTGAAACATGTTCTGTTATTGCTATTCAGATCTTTTTTGGATAGCCACTACAAAGCAAGTCCTTCACCGCAAACATATTGGAACTGAATGTACTTGCTTTGCCTCCTGTTGGTGCTGAAGGAAGGTGTTACCTTTCACATCATTCTGTAAGGCTTCTTCATCCAATGAAGAGCTCTAGGATTTCAAAATTTCAGCGTTGTCCGCAAGTACACGCAGTTGTCCCCCCGTGTATTCATTTGTTCTTGTTTCTCTTTTCTAGGAGCTTGAGTTGCCAAAGGATTACCCTGCATAAAAATCTATTTTTCTCTTTTGTTTGCAATTCTGTTGTAACAATAATTTCACTGACTGCAGTTGCCAACAATCAGGAGTTAGTTGCAACTAATCCAGTAAGTGAAAGTACACTTGGCAGCCTTGTTGGTTTCTTTGTGAAAAACTTCAGCAATGCAGAATTGATGAGACATGAATAGTTGATGAAATGCTGTATATAGCGAGGTTAAAATGTTCAGTAACGCTGTATCCATGTTACGTAGTACAACAGATGTCTAATGATGATTTGGGCATTTCACGTTGGAGGTTTCGAAATAGTCAAATCACTCTAAGAGAGAGCAAACTGAACTGCTCTTCTGAATTTCTACAGATCGCTTTTGCACGGAAACAACAGAAAGCGGCCTGTTCTAGATGATGTCCGTGAGGTTATGATGGCTGAATTCCCCAAGGAAGGGCAGTTAAAAAAGCTTTGCAATGTATTTTGGATCTTTCAGCTACTTTCCTGTGGCTTTAATTTTGCCATCTGCCTTTGAAATGAGAAGAATTAATTTATTTTTTTGTGTGTGTGAAAGGAGATAAAGCTGGCCCTTATATTCCAGAAGTAAAAAGCTAAATAAAAAAGCTGTCCATTCAGGTCTGATTTTTCTCTCTCTCTCATTTCCTGACAGTACTGGTGTGAGTGTGAATCAGTAGCCTCTCCCAAAAGGCTAGGAGTTATAGCAACGGAAAAGCCTGAAAATGAAATACATAAACAAACAAACCCCTCACTATGGCTTTATTTTTATTTAGACCTAGAAGATAAATCTAAATTCTGTGAAAGCTAGGGCAAAACTCCAGAAGCTGAATCAAGTAAAAAGATAAATTCTCTTTCTCCTGTCAAAGCGCCTCAAAGTGCTGGAAAACAGGCTTGAGATAGCTGCTAATCACCATCATCAAGTGAGCTAGGTCGCAGAGCACGGTAATGCAGTATTGATCTTTGGTTTGTTTTAAGCTAAGTTCCAAAAATGGATAAATCAAACAGCAGTTGCAGAGGGAGGGAAAAAAAGGATCTACTGTGTCCAAATATTGAAGTTAACTATTGCTCCTTTTCATAACCTCACATTTAGTCTTCTAAATGAGTTCTATCGTAACATTCCAACCGAGGGGTATCTTTTGAATGAAGCTAAATACAAAGACATGCCATCAGAGCGCTTCCCTGGCGCCTGCTGTGTGAGGTCTCAACTGGCCCTAAGCGCTGCTGTGACCAGGTGAAAATGGGCAGTATTGTAAGCAACTGAAAACCAAAGGTTGTTCTTTGGAGTATTTGTATGTTGTGGTTGGTAAAACCAAGAGGGGATTATCCTCATCAAAGTAATTTTCTTGTGCGGCTCCCCTCAGAGAATTTAAGGATTCCCTGTTGATTGGAACGGTCAAATGGTGGCAATGTTTGCAAGGAGGGAAAATATCACTACAGCCTTCTGCCGTCACGCCTGAGGATCTCAAGGTCCTCATGTTTGAATAATAAAAATACAGACTCAGTTACCAGCTTCTATGTCACCATAAAGTATGGAATTGTATTTCCGTGAAAATTCTATTGAAAAAAAAACGTCACTGTAGTGAAATAACATTTGAGTCGAGAAGTGTTTTTTTCCATTGTGCAAATAAAGCTCTGAGATTTTTGCAACTGAAAAACTTATCTTGTACTCTGCTTTTTTCTCCAGGTTAGTTGCAAAGTGTCGCAGTTCATCTACCTGTACCTAATGGGCTGCAACTACTTCTGGATGCTGTGTGAAGGCATCTACCTGCACACGCTCATTGTGGTGGCTGTTTTTGCCGAGAAGCAACACCTGATGTGGTATTACCTCCTTGGCTGGGGTATGCAATTTCACCTTCTGTGTTCTTAGGCCAGTGCAGTGTCTTCCCCCTATTCATGAGGATTCCAACAGCTGCACCTTTGCTTCTCTGAGCTGGTAGCTTTGAAGAGCGACGACACGCCCCTCTCCTTTGTCTCTAGTGTTTTAACAGGCTTAGAAATATTAACGTAGGAAGTTGTATGTGCCTCTATCTTTGCTGAAAGAGAGATTATGCATTTCTGGAATCAGGAAGCGACTCCTCCTTTGTATAGAGAAAATAGTCTATTATAAAAAAGACATTAAGAGGTAATTATTCATTGTTCCTCATCTCAAAGATGTTTATTCAGGAATGAATGTTTGTTTTCAGAGAAGTCTCGCCACGTCTGGGGTGGAGGGTCAGAACTGAGTTAGAGGTGGCCAAGGATTTATTTTTCCAGCAGTTCCATTTGACCTGTATTGTTCCCTAAGCAAATACAGAGTAGCTGTAGCTGAAGGTCTCAAGTAATATCAGTATCCAAACTGAGAAGCCAAACCTGGTCATTTCAGATAACGCCCAACAGCACGTTCAAAAAGTGCAAGTGAGGGCTCTTTGCTCACACATTCAGCTCTAACGTGACTTGGTACCCAGGTCACTACCTGAGATGCGCTTAGAAGATCAGAGGTGCTCAGCAGCTTCTGGAAATGAGGTACCACCAGAGTGTCAAGGACCCCAGATAACTAATTTGTTTATTCTCTTTTTTTTTTTTTTTAAATTTTGATTTTGGCCTGATTTCCAGAGTCTGTTTTCAGATTTGCTTTGCGGGTGCCCTTGTTTTCTGAATATCCAGCAAGTACCAGCATGGAGATGATCAGCATTGTTAATCCCACTGTTGAAGCTGTGCTCACATACACAATATCCTTTTAAATATCACCCACCTATTAGCGTTATTGCAGACTGCAGCCTGAAAAACATCCACGTTACTGAAGATCGGTTCTTTAATTCTAAAAAGTTGTAATTTGATTTGCCTTGTCTTTGTTGTGTTGGTATGAATTTCCTGGCGAGACAGTGGGAATAAGGTTTCACACACCCTTCGGAAAGAAATCTGAGAAAACAGAAACAAAATTTGTGCCTGTTACTTTATTTGCTCTGCAGACATACAGTCTGGATGAGGTGAAAATACAGAAGATTCCTGCAAGAGATGCAAGTGTAGTTAGTTATTAGCCAGGTTCAGCTATGAAGGAAATGTTTTTTCTCCACAGGTTTTCCCCTGATCCCCGCCTGCATACATGCGGTTGCTAGAAGTTTGTATTACAATGACAAGTAAGTAACAATTTGCTTTGCAAAGTTGTTCTATTTTCTTTAAGGGAGAAAAATGGAATAGAACAGATAATAAAATGCCTTATTTTTTTTACCTGTTTGTTTTCTCTAGTTGTTGGATCAGCTCTGATACTCATCTGCTGTACATCATCCATGGCCCTATTTGTGCTGCGCTGTTGGTAAGCATTTTTCACATAATCATTTGTTTTTATTTGTTTCCTGGCTGTTCTTCATGGGCTTATAAAGTTGGTAAGAGCTGCTTTAGCAGCTACCATTGAAAGGTCACTGTCACTCGTAGGACTCTCACTTAACCCAGCAGGTGCCTTGTTAAGGAGCTGTACCCCTGGTCCTTTGAGAAGCTCTGGTTTTGCGATGTTGATTATCATTCCGCTTAAATGCTAGTGACAAGGAATGACTAAATATTACCTGGAGTACTGGGGGGCATATTCACATCCTTCCTTTAGCTGGGAATGCCTTCTCAGTTATTGTAGGACTGAATTTAAGCTATGAAATTCACTCAGTAGATTATTGCTAAATAGAAATAGGTGTATCAAGTAACTTTTGGGAAGTAATTTCAGTTTCTGATCTATGTGAACTTGCTCTTCCGTTAAATTGTTAATGAATATTTGCAGAGGGCGTTCTGTGCATAGGGAATTCTCTCTGAAGACCACTGCGTAGGTCCTGGGATTCTTGTGATTCCCGTTTTCATTCACAGTGAGATTAGCTGGTGAACTTGTGTTTTTGAAGACAGTGTCGATACCATGATAGACCTGAGGCCCTCTCCATGGGAAGCCACAGGCAGCCCCATGAGATTACGGAGATCCGTGGCCCTTGGGGTGCCACTATTACTGGTAATCTCCTGTCTGTTAGTCAGGTCTGCGTTATGTGTTCACGTAATGACATTTTAACTAGTGCCCTAATCAGTTGTTCATGAGCTGACTGAAGGTGTTTCTGTTGCATTTTTCTTGCCCCAGTACAATCAGTAAATTTCTTTGAAAACCAGGTAGGAATAATAAAGATTAAACACAACTACACATTTTGCCTATGATGTGAAAATACCGCAAAGGAGTTGCTTTCCTTTCTGGTAACCAAAAAAAATGTAAAATGTCAATTGAGAAAAGATAAGCCAGGGATAAAGACATGAGATGAAATGCATGTGTTTAGGCTTTGAGAACAGAACCCTCATTTGCTTAAGCAGCTTGCTTGCCAGATACAATTTTCACACTTTACTAAGCATGACCTGCTTTAGTAGACATTTAAGCAACAATATTAAACTGCAAATTAGATCACAAGGGCGAAGACAGTGTTTCTACTTGCAGGAGCAATATCTCAAAGAACATGAAGAGGACTGTCAACTGGGTGCCAGGGAGAATTGGCAGAAGCCAATGGGAATTTAACTCTTGTCCATCACTGAAAATCCAACAATTACATAAAGTTAACAATAATGCTGCTTTTCTGGTCCCTGTTATTACATAACTGTGGTCAGATCCCTGCCAAAGAAAGTAGAAATGGGAGCAGAGACAGGTTGCATTTGGACTGGAATTGTCTTCAGATAGCATGGGAATGAAGCAGTAGAGGGTAATGTTATATTTTACACTAGACAAATACTGATCAAAATGGTCTGTTTAGGAAGAACTTAATTCCTGAGGAGGACTTTAACTACAAGTTAATAAGGATTACCATACTGCCTAGCACAAACTCAACATGGAGAGAAGGGGAAATATCAGGGACCTGAGGAGAGTCTAATTCAACAGCTGCAGCACTTATTGCCCTATAAGCTCAGCTAAGTTCACAGCCACTCTTAAGGTAGAAACTAAATTCTACAAAGGCATCAACATTTTCTTTTCTCTAGGATTGCCTTCTCTGCCTTGTTTCTATTTCAGTTCATTTGCTGGGTTCACTTTGCAGGTCACTGTGGAGCTGCTGGTATTTTTCTGTGTGTTCTTACTGCAGCTAGCACAACGGGACTCCTCTGGGGCTTTACAAACCATCACAGTCAATTTGATGAGAACATATATGCAAGTAGTTCCACTGGCCTACTTTTGCTTAAGTGTAAAAATCAACTTACTCCCTTGCTGAAATCAAGACCTGTTTTCATCACTTTTAAGAATTCATTTCATCCTGACAGAAGAGACAGACATCTGCTGTGTATCTCTTCTGATGTTGACTAGTAGATTTGAGAAGGATTAAATTTAGAAATGGTAGAAGGACTTATTGTCTGTGTGTACTATAGGAAGTTGGATGAGGATCGTGGGCTGCATAAAATCTAAATAAATCTGTTGAGAAAGAATCAGAAGACCTTGGTTGCTTAAACAAAGCTTAAAGGTAGCTGGAGATTTCCAGGAGAAATTAATGCACTAGTTTCCTATGTAAAACAATTTCCTGTTAAAATGATTTAAATAGCATGTAAGTAGAATATAAATAACATTATGTATCTGTCATGGGCCTTGTTGCTATAACAATGCACAGCTGTTTATCGTGAAAACCTTAACTGACATGAAAGATTTCTGCCAGGGTTGGGGAGGACATGGTGACACACATGGTCTGAAATGGCTTCCTGGTTTGCGCTTGTCCTGCAGCGAGACAGAGGCCTCCCCCTAGACCAGGAGTTCCTTGTCTATCTAGAAGGGAGCTGTCTGTGTCTCCTTCTGCTGGCTTCTCCCTGCCCCATTTTGTCTACAGATAGCTGTTGACAAGGACAGACAATTATCTGGGAGATGGGCGCAGACTCTCCCTTCAGTAGTGGGTTCCTAAGCAGCACTGTCTTGCCTCTGTGCCCTTGGGCAAGGTGACAGGACTGGCTGAGCTCTCAAGGGCTCTTCTCGCTGTAGTTTCTATAAGGGGCTGCCCTTATTGCACGCGAGAAGAACATCTGATATAGGCATCCCTACCATGGCTGTTGCTCTGGTTCCTCACATCCTGAGGCTGTGGGCTATGTCTGTGTGTGTATATACACATTTGCACAACGCCTTCAGACACGTGGTTTAAGGGTTGTCATGCACTGGGCCAGGCTGTCTGGGCAGGTGGCTGAACACTATCCTTGCTGAGATTTTGAGGATGTGAAGATGTGGGGAGAGGGTTAGGTGGTGGATGTGGTAGTGTTGGGGTAATGGTTGGACTCGATGATCTTGAAGGTTTTTTCCAACCAGAGTGATACTGTGATATACGTGTGTGTACTGGATTTGTGGTTGCTTACAATGAGCGCTCACGCGTTGAAAGAGAGAGTCTGCAGAGCTGTGATCTCAATTGGCGATTATTTTTGGGGGGGTGAAACTGACTGAACAATTCCACCCCTCCCTTAACAAGATAAAGCCTGAATAGCTACGGAATAATCCAGTTCAGTAGCACATGAGAATGACGATCATCACCTCGATCATGCTCTCCATGTACTGTGAGTCTTCTCGTGTTTCTGGTTTTTAGTATGACAAGACAGTGTGTGGGCTTATTTTTCAGACTACCTTCAGTATCATTTTCTTTTCCAACAGGTGAATCTTTTCTTCCTGCTAAATATCGTTCGTGTTCTCATAACCAAGCTGAAGGACACCCACAAGGCAGAATCCAACCTGTACATGAAAGCTGTGAGAGCTACCCTGATTCTCGTGCCGCTGCTCGGCATTGAATTTGTCCTGTTTCCATGGCGACCAGAGGGCCGGATCGCTGAGGAAGTGTACGACTATGTGATGCACATCCTCATGCACTACCAGGTAGGAAGCACGGAACGGTTTTTGCTCACTTGAGCTAGATAGCAGTTGGCATGTGAAGCGAACAAAAATGATCGTGGTGCTTTCATTTTTCAAGACCTTCATGCAATATTCTTGTAAATGACTCTTAACGGTCTCATTACGCTGAATTTTCATTTCTGAAAGGAGAGAAACACGATGGTAGATAAACGGCCCAGTGCTTCTTAGTAAGGTAGTTTTAGAAAGAATTCACCAAGTTTGGATGTGTGCTGTGTTTTCCTTGCTATCTACATCTGAATTTTATCAGGAGCCTCTAATTATCTGAAACCTGGAAAAATCCACATGCATGTGAAGTAACACAGAATCTTATTCTTTTTATTTTACAGGGTCTACTGGTGGCTACAATTTTCTGCTTCTTTAATGGAGAGGTAGAGTAACCGTTTTTAATATTTTTATAATACTTTTCCTATTTTATATATTTTTGTTTCAGCAATTAAAAAGGTGGTAATTTTTAGATAGAATTTTTCTAAGTTTATATTTGTCAGGTAAAAAATTAAATGAAAAATAAGAATCTGGCTGCCAAGAGCAGAGCTTGGGAAAGACTACGCCATCATTTGTGGCATCATTAAGTACTTCCGGACTGAAGATCATTCCAAAAATCAGAACCTAATAGCTTATTGTGCTTGGCTCAGAAACGTGTGTTGTTCAATACGTGTTGAACAAGAAGTGCATTTTTAAGGAACAAAGTGGCAGAAAGGCTTAAAAATATATACACAAAACTGTTCAAATGGCTCTTGCTTGCAAAAAAAAACCCAACCCCAAAACACAAAGACCGACTAAAAAACCAGCTGGTACTTTTCCAGCACTTCTGGCAGAGCTGTTAGTGCCTGTGTTCTGCATTGAGCGCAGCACAGCTCGTGCCTCTAAGCAGGCGTGCGAGAGCAACCAGAGGTTTTCATGGGACTGAACCTGTAGTTTCTTGTAACAGACATTATAAAATCCTATCAGGGTGCTTATAGAATCTTAGTGGCCAGTAACACTTATAGGTAAGTACTTGGCCAATACTAGAATGGATTCATGCAGCTCACCCTTTCTCCTCTTCCTAAGGCCAAAGCTGACTGATGGCAATGACACAAGCACGGAGTTCCAAGGTTTATTTCCGCCCTCTTAGCCCCTGAAATGTAGGAGTCTCAATGATTGTTTTGCCAAGGAGGCAGAAAAGATGAAGAGCGGCTTTCTCACTGTTCAGTGGGCATGGAGCAGGGCGTTGGAGCTGATTTTAACAGGAAGTTCGCTCCAAGTTCAAGTCCCTGCTTATACACTTGATTCGAAGCAGAACACATCCTTAAGTGTTCTGAATCTCATTTGATCATTTGCTGACACTCAGCAGTGACATTTCACACACGCTTTCCCTTCTCAATTTTATATGTTTTCTGAAAACATTTATTTGGCAATATCAAACAGAGCATTGCATTTGTGCTGCCCCAGTGCAAAATAGGGCGGGGGGAACCTCTTGAAATCTCTCTAGCTTCTATGAAACAACACTGTCTGCTGCTCAGCTCTGCCTTGTAATCCTTGAGGATCTTCTGAGGCTACTTTATCACCGAAGTCACAACATTAATTTTAAAATATGATGTAATCAGTGAGAATTGTCTGTTAATATTCCTTTGTAATGAATTCCTATTGTTTTACGTGCTCTTTTCTGCTGTGTAAGAAAAGCAAACCTGAGTCATCCCCCTAATTCAATATCCTAGATTCTCCATGGGCTGCTCGGTGGTAAAAGATGAGCCCTTCCACAGCTCCTACAAGTGTAACAGATGAATCGCTTCTTGAACATCTGCCGACAGGATAATGTTAAAAGGGGGATTTAGCCATTTTAACATTTATTAATTTAGGCATGGAATTTTTAGACCCTATGCCTTGATTTTGTCAGTTAAACATACCTGTCTGTATTTGCTCTATAGAGTGCACATCTATGCTTCTTAAACCCCCTTTTTTTCTTTTTTTTTAAATGACTTCTTGTTCAAGAAGGGACTTACTGCTTTAGAAAGAACTGTCTCAGTAAGGGAATCCCTGGGGAGAATGACAGTGTAGTTAGGAAAAAAATGTCTGCACAGAAAAAAAAGTGTTTCCTTTGTCTGCTACAAGAGTCTGCTCCTGGCACGGGAGCCGGCAGGCACCCGACCATCCTGTCACATCTCCTGCTGTCGTTGCAACGCCTGAACAAAGCAACTGCGGCTTAGCTGCTGTGTACAAGATGCTGCTTGATCATCACCTGTCACAAACAGCTCAGCAGAGACTGAGCAAAACGAGAGGTGTCAGAGAGCGGGACTGACGCTTGTCTACAGCAAGTCTGTGCTTTAAACGTGAACGCTGCTGTGGGCATTGACACCGACAGCGGGGCAAAGATTTTTCTAGTGGAATATTAGCAATTAAAAGTGCTAAAAGCACTGATTTCTTTCTGCCTGAATCTTAGCATTTCCCGCTGTTGTTGTGCCTTTTAATGTTTTCTATACCCAAAAGCAGGAGCCAAAGCCTGTTCAGATGCTGGCTTGCAGGCCACATCTGGCAAAGAAGGGAATAAGAGCAGTCTGCTAGCAGAGAGCTCTAGTGGAAAGGAACTAAGAAAGGTAAGAAAAATAGCTGGTATGGCCTGCTGACAGGGAGCATCTCCAGACTTCTTGAGCAGTGCAGCCAGGGATGGTCCGTCAAATCCATGCACTGCAGCGCTTTGTTTGTCCCAAACCTCCTACAGACAAGGGCATATGTGCAAACCCTTCATCTTCTGTGGCTGGGCTTCCCTAAGGACAGTCTGCTTGTGTCCCACAGAGTAAGATGCTTCTCAGCCACCTCATCATGTTCTCCAGTCTGAGCTGGACTAGCGCAGCCCTTGGGGTGACAGGTTGCAGTCAGAGGAGGAGCTTGTCCCACATCTCTGATAAATCCGTGGAAAGATTCCTATTGAGCTGTTAATAGCAGGTGATAATGATGACCTATATTATCTGTGTAAGGCCTGTGGGGTTTGGGGTTTTTTCCTTTCCTTCCGCTAGGCTATAGAAATGTTGGAGTGACGAGTATGGTCTCAGGTCTGCAGGTTACACAATCCCTTTTTCAATAGGCAAGGTTCTTTTGTAGGTTGTTTTTTTTCTCTTTGTTGGCTACTGAGCTGTTTAATTTGTGCTATACTGAACATTGAGCTACTGATACGTTAAAGAGCTGATTGGAAGGAGCCCTGCGTGAAAAGTCACCAAAAAGAGCCATGACTAATAAGGTGAGAAAGCAAGAATCTTCCAGCTGGAACTAGCCGCAATTAATGACTGAGAAATAGAATTCTATTTATTATATCGCTTTTTTTCATTAAATGCATTGCTTAATACCCTTTCTTGTAACAAAGTCCTACCCCTCCCAAGCTGAATTTACAGCTCTGTGCAACTGCTCAAAGCTGAGGAAAGAGTGACAGAAGTTCTGGGTTCACTTCACGGGTAGACATGCATGTTGTTAAACGGAGTGTGATTAGGGCGTTGTCTCATTGATTTTTTTTCCGATCTTTTTCTATAAATGATTGATTGGATGGTTTAGAGACGACTGAAAGTAATAATCAATGAAAGGATGTAACAACCACCCTACAAGAGCAGAGGTGCAGTAGGACAGAGGTGAAATTCTGATTGAGCAGTGGCAGCAAGGCTGCGGAAAGAATGCCAGAAATACCCGGCTTAGTTAGAAATGCACCAAGAGAGCGTGATGGGCACCGCGGCGGGCACAGAGGAAGCGGCGTTTGCCCGTGCAGGAAATGCTATTTATAGCAATCTGTCTGGCCAGAGAGCGAGCTAAAAACAGATTGTCTTCTCCCGAGGAGAAGCCTGAAGGCACTCGTCTTGCAGGGATACGGTGGTTCTCTTGAGCTATGGGGACTGGCTTACAAATATTATTAACAATTGAAAATAAGCCAAACAAACAAGTGTTGCTGAAGCAGGCAGGAGGAAGTGTAGGAGGGGATCTGCATTTAAGGCGTTTTTGCAATTTGGCGAGCCTAATTTATTTCCCAGCTCTGCCAATAGACTTTTTTGAGCTTAGTTAAGCCATTTGGTTGCAGTTGCTGACGTTTTCCCATCTCAAGCTCATCTCGTCTAAAATGAAAATGGCTCACTGTGTAATTTTGTGTGTGTGTCTACAACAAAACACTAATCTTACTGAGGGAGTTGACAATGAAAAGGAGAACAAATGGAGCATAGCTTAGTGATATGCAAAGATCAATCGACATGATTTAAAAAAAAATGTCAAGCTGCTTCTTAGAGGGAGTTTTGAATACTCCTCTTTTCTTGGCTTTATGAGGGATTGATTGCAGGAAATGTATTCAGCCTGTGTGAAGATTTAAGGCTACATATTGCCATGCAATGCAAATTAATTAATCAAAAACTTGCTCTGATGAAACAAGAACTCTCCATTTAGACTTGGAAGAAATGCAGAACTTTGGTATGAAGGGCGGTAAGATCAGATACTCAGAAGGATTAAGATACTTGATTTCTCCAGTGTTTGTAGCTCTGTGTTTAGATGTTTAGAGTTGATTGGAAGGGTTTTATGAACAGCAAAAGAGCATCTCCTTTGGCCTAAAATACTAATTGCTGATGTTACTCAGTTGATACTTTTTCCCTTCACCTTTTACATTTTTTTGGTAAGGATTTTAAGAAATATGAAGCTCTGCTTTGAGCAGAGGATTCTGATACCAGACTGCAGGAAGTCTAAAAATTACATCCCTTTTCTTCTATTTATTTTTATTTTTCATAATTAAAGCCAGAGTAAAATTAGACAAAAGAAGCCATTGTGTTAGGGAAATGTAAAGCAAACACAAAGGAAACCCTGAAGGCATATGGAAAATCCTAAAAATATCTCCCCCCAATATCAACATTTAACTGGAGGAATCACTCTTTGCTGTTTAATTCTTTTGTATGTGAAATGAAGGTCATGCTTGTGAATGAGGCCTGTGGTTAGGGGCGCACTGCTGGGTGCATGTGTCACTGTCCCCCAGTATTTCTTGAAAGCCAGTGTCCTGTCAGTCAACGCAGGAATATTTTGGGTACAAATTTTGGCTGAAGAGGAAATGGAATATTCATGATCCATGGACAGGTTTTTTTTTGACGTTAAAAAAAAAATCTCTTGAACCCAATACCAGCTATTACCATTCTTAGCATTCCTCACTTGGCATCTTCACCGAGAGACGAATTCCATGTGGATTTCTTGAATGTGACACTTCATCAGTGCAGTATGCGCAGGTGTTTAACCGTGTTGTAGGAGAGGAAGGCTACGATAAACACAACATCCTTTCAGTGCAGACACATAAACCAGCTGGGGCCTTCAGCTATTTTATCAGCTTTATTTTTAACCCTGGTAGAAATTCAGAGTTTGGGAAATTGTCCTTCCATTCGATTAAGGTATGGTCAGAAATTAAGAAAGGCTTCTTTGTGCCAGAACCGTAACAAATGTCAATCATGGTTTGCTGAGAGTGTAAGAATTTACAGCTGCTGAATGTGGCCTTTGGAAAATAAGGGTGAATAGAAATGATCTTTTTCACCTGTAAATCTGACCTGTCTGCACTGGACTTGAGCCCACAGCGGGGTAAGCAGAAAATTGTGTTGCTGCTGCTCCTCCTGTAACCTGTGCTTTTCCTGAATGACTGCTACACTGCAATTGTTAAACGTAATTATTTCACACACAATTTGCCAAAGAATAATGTCTACTTAAAATGGAAACCTTTCAGAACTTCTCAGGTGACAGATCACAGGTAGGTACCGCCATTTTCCACAATTCCGGAGCTTTACTACTCAGTTGCTTAGACACATTTATTGTGACACCCATGCATCAAAGAATGGTGATTATTTTTCAATTTTCAATTACGGATTGAGAATTTGAACATTATTTTGGCATGCTTGATGTCTCCCCAGGTGGTTTATATGCATTTCTTTTTGTTTTCTGACATAGGTGCAAGCTGTTCTGAGAAGACACTGGAATCAGTACAAAATCCAGTTTGAGCACAGCTTCAGCCACTCGGATGCCATGCGCACCGCTTCCTACACCGTGTCGTCCATCAGCGACGTTCAAGGCTACAGCTACAACCATGACTGCACCAGCGAACATTTAAATGGGAAGGGCTACCACGACACAGAGAGCGTTGTTTTAAAAACTGAGAAGCTCTACGGCTGACGGCCAAAGGCTGGGCCTGTGCCACCGTCCTTGCCCTCACCAACGCCACGTTTGATTTAATGACTTCACGGCCAGAAGATTTTACCTAACTTGGGATATGTTATTCTCCTGAACGATGCAAACTAAACCAACGCGGTTTTTGTATGTATGTATATAGATGCATATATACATATGTTTGTGTTTCTGTGTATCTATATAGTATGGACATGTGTACATACATATATATCTCTATATGTATGTGCATTGATATAAGGATACAAACTTTGCCTCTTCAGTTTCTACTGTGTAGACAAAGTTGGCAATTTTTTTGTACAAAGTGAATCAATGAAGGATTTCTTATTTTCTTGGAAGTTTGTATGACTGTGTAGTGTTGAAGCCACTTCATTTGCCTATAGAATCTTAGAGTATAAATACCATACTGTATTGTCTTAATTCAACCTAAAACAGAACAAAGAAAAATGGCTAAAGTAGGTGCAATAATAACAACAGATCGTCCAGGTTGATGTTATGTCCAGCATTTGGCTGCCAGGAGAGCCCAACGGGTAGTCTGAGATGACAGACTCAAAGATATTGATGGTTTGGTTTGGTCAGTTTGTTTTTTCCACTATTTTAAATCAAGCATAGAGACACCGGTGCAAGTCGCAGACCCTGGTCACTTCTGTCCTGCAACATAAGGCTTTAGAGCAAGCTTTGAGCGCTTCCATTTAGACTGTTTTGGCATATACAGAAGTGTCTCCTTCCCCTCAGGTTTGTGGAATTTTCTTACTGGCTTTACACCCCAGAGAAGATCAAGGAGGCCTTACTGCCAGCAAGGATAGAAACCTGGGTAACTGTAAATCCTTCCAGACACTAATTCATGATGGAAGCTGCTGGAACTTCATTGTGTGCTTAAAGAATTTACTCAACTGGGAAATGATCATTTACAGAACTTGTAGTCATGTTGTTGCTTTTTTTTTTTTTTTTCCCCTAAGTATTTCCCTGACCATATACTTGATGATAATTTATTCCTTCATTCTCGGGGCAAAGTTTTGATGAATTTTGTGGCCTTTTTTTTGTCCGAGAAAAGCGTGCGAGGCTGACCACAGTGCAAATGACATCGCACCTTTGAAGCCGGCATAGGAGATTCAGCCTAATCAAGTAAATTTATATTAGTAATTGTCATTATTTGGAAAATCCAATATAAAGGTTGTCTTATAAAGGTTCAAAACATTACGGATTGAGAATTTTAACATTATTTTGACATGCTTGATTCTGAATCTCTATCAATCTCAGTTATTTTACTTAGAACAGTACTTTATATGTTGGTTTTGTGGTTCTACCAGTGAAGAAGAGTCTCGTTAAAAATGAGGAGGGTGTCAGGAAGGCCTTGAGAAAATGGCTCTTTATGGGAATCTATGCTTTTGTAAATCTGTATGCTTTAAAGAAATAGTTTTCTTAAGCAAAATGACAAAAATACTCAAGAATGAGGGCATGATATGGGGTGAGTTTAGGAAAGTCTTACTAAAAACCACAAAAGTAGCTTTATATATATTTTTTTTTATCTTGGTATATTTTGCAGGTAAGTCTACTTCAAGTGGGGAAAATCAAAATGAAGTAGAAGAAAAGTAGATGCCAAGTTGATAGACTGTTGTGCTAATTAACGTAGATCTGGTGAATGCAAGCCAGTCAAAACCATGACGGACAGCTCTTTCAGAGACCGCTTCACTTTTAAATACCTAGTTGTGTGTATGAACAACTAGATTCTAACATTTAAACATTTTTTAGTAGCCTTTCTGTAAGCTTCCTTAGCATCTAGTTCATTTGCTGTCACAGCGTTTAATGGTTTGTGACTTCATAAGGCTTTAAGAGCTTTGTATTTAGAAGGAAAATAGGACGTGGTAAGTTCACACCCCTTGCACCTTTCCATAGGTTTTTGGTTTTTCTTTTTTAAAGTTCTTATGTCTGAAGTTTGAATTCAGAAAGTGTTAATGATTTAGTCTCACAATAGAGAATCTCAGCTAGGATGCACAAATGAAGGTTTCTGTTTTGCTGCAAGGCTGTCTGGTTGATTGATGGGAATGATTTGAACATCGGTTGGATTCTATACTTTTGAGTAGTGTGAAATCTGGTAATCAGATGTCACAATCCCTTAAATTGTAAGAATGCGGTAACGGTATCGGCTACAACATGATTAGAGGTTACTTACAACTCTGCTTGCTCATCTGCGTAGTGCTACTTTAAAATCTGTGCAATGTTCTGAAAACATCAGTGGTGCAGAAAATCCCTGCTCTGGTAGGGCAGCGTTCCACATGGGGGACCAGATCGTCAACTGGTATAAATCTGGCTCGAGTTTCATTTCCAGAATCAATGGATGCCAGCTGAGAATCAAAGCCCAGGCAGATATCTGCCCATGGAAAAGTGCTCTGAAGTCCTTTATGGCATATTATCAGACAATTATTTCAATGGTACCTGGTGGGTGGTTGTAATTAAAACATATGTGACAGTTTAGAGTGTGATACAGTATTAGACTTTGAATTAAGCTTCCTTCTCAGCTAGGCAGTTCCAATTTAATAGCCTTTACATTTTTATCCTTTAATGCAAAGTCCTAGTTGCTAATTGCTCCCTGCCCTCTGTTAGAGTAACTTGTAATGGTAATTTAGGAGGGAGAATTGTTTTTTCCCAGGAATCATCCTACTTCTAGGTGTCTGTCTGCATTTTGGAAAAGAAACATGCATCCAGCTGGATGTGCAAGAAAACTTTTGTGGCTGTGGAGGGTTCTATGGCATAGGGGAGAGCTACATTTTCTACCCGGCTCCTGAGGTTAAATAACCTACTTCCTAGTTTGCATTGCAAAATATAAATTCCCTATTTTGTCTTCCTACCTCACCCTTTGCAGTTCCTACACCATCGAGAGAAGGGTCTGCTTCTTAAAATGTTTTTCTGTCACAGTACATTAAAATCCAGTCCTTACGCTGATTTCTCATGGCTGATTTTCCGCTTTAAAGAGCATTGCAGGCCTTCTCTGCATTCTCTGGGACGGAAGCAAACTCGGTTTTGGTGGCGCTGTGAGATTCCTTTGAACATGCAAACAGTTACCTGTTGTTATTTGTTCTTCCTTTGTTTGTTATTTAGTGAGGATTTATTGTATCAGTCTACAGGGGCTACAGAAATACCTGTCTTACCTTTGGTATCTGTAATACCAGCATGTTAGTATTCTATGAGAGGGAATGTTTATTTTTAATGCTACTGTCTTCAGTTAATAAAACGCTCCGTTGCAGGGTGCCCTCAGTTGTCGGTTTGTTTTTTTTTTTCATGTTAGCATTTACGCTGTGTATTTTTTCCTCGTGATGACCTGCTACAGTATTTGGCTGCAGAAATGCTGCAACACGTACTCCTTTTCATGAAACATTTGGGCTGGAAACCAGGCAACGTTCAAATATTGTACTATGTAAATAAGATTAATAGAAGCTATAGCATTGTATTTATTGCTTACACTAAGAAGGAAATGGAAAAAATGTGAAGTTATTTTTTGGTTGTGCTTTATTTTCAGTTTGTTCATATGACTCATCATGCATTTTAATTGCTGAAAGAAGTATTAAGTTTGTGATCAATAAACTATTACTACATTTACTCTGATCTCTTGTGTTGTAATATGGAAATAACAAAGCTGATTTAAACTGGGCTTTCATAGATGTTTTAACTGTGTGTTAATTAAATATTAGCCCAGGGAGAAAGTCATTACATAGTGCTACTAAAAATTATTCTGTTTTTAGGTAATACTTACATTTTTAATGCATAGTAGAGTGTTGCGTTTCTGGAGGAAGCTTGTATGGATGACTTAATATAAAATGGCTGCGCTTAAAATTATTTACTCAAAAGCGACATACTCCTATTTCTTGTCTCCCGAATCTGCCTTTCAATAAAAAGTTAGTAGTACTTACTTAAGAAGCCAAATTTTCTGTTCTGTCACGATCTGGCAGCACAGTAGAGACTAGAGAAAATGCATCTGTCTTCTTCATTTTATCAGTCTAGGTGGAGTTCCTCTCAACGCGGTGTTCAACCAGAGCTCAGCCAGAGAGATTTATCTGTGCAGAAGCTGTTCTGTAGGACCTACAAGAAGCAAAGCAATAGAAAAAAAATGAGTGAGATCCCCCCGTCCCGATCAAATTGATGGTGTCTGCACAAAAGCTATGAATGACAGGTATGTTTTACATCAGTATAATTGAGTCTGTGCTTTGAAAACTGCCTGTCTCACTCCAGAAAGATGCTCATCAGCACATAATTGCTAAACTTTGGAATGGTATCAGCTGGTGATCGAACCACTCTAATATAGATCGGGGAAATGCCAAAGTACCTGGACACTTAATCTACAATTCCGCACTCGCCCAACTTGCCCTTGGGCAGGGCCTCTAGCCACAGCGGTGTATCGAATCAACCATGACTGCCTAGTTCCATGATTTTTACATACTTCTAAGTTTCCTAAATCACATCAGGATACATTATGTACCAAAACAGCAAATAAGTGCTGGTGCGTACACTGCACTTTTTGTTCTTTTTCTGAAATCTAAACTTTTCCAATCCTTTACATGTAATAGTAAGAATTTGTACCTCATTGTCCACGTGGAAAAGCTGAATTAAGTCGTTTAACGAGTGATACTGTTGGGATGTGGCCTGATGGATTAAAGTTGTGCTTTGGACATGGAATAATGGAGGACCTCAGCTATTTAGCAGCTCTGGGGGGAAAAATTAATTTTTTTTTCCCCCCTATATTTACTTCTTGGGGAAAGTGAAAGTATAAGAGTGAATAAGTACTCAAACTGAATAATAAATAAATAGGTTATTACCATTTTTTTAAAAACAGACTGCAGAGCTTAAGGGATTTATGTTGGGGAGGACAGAGTGGTTTTAGGAGACAAAATCGTAGACAGGAGAATATATTTGCATTGCACACAGCGCTGTAACTGCTCTAGGAGCCAGCAGAGCAAGGCTCACTCCACAGTTTTGAAGGGAAAGTACGAACAAACCAGAGAATGCTAACTGCGGAAACTGAGTCAGGGAAGGTTGTATCAATTGTTTAGCCTAACTCTGTTTATTTCCTGGCAAACTAAAGAACAGTATTTTTTAAAGCCTTAAAAAAATAAACAACTAAAAAGTGTACCTCTGCTTCAGGTGAAACAGAATCCTTTTCAGGTTGGATGTCGGCAAAGGATTGGTGGTAGGAGTTGTGGGTGGGGAAGGAAGAGGAAGAAATCATTGTCCATTGTCCTGGAGATTTACAGCAACAGCTTTCACGCTGAAATCTCTTCTCAGCTCAAGTACATAAGCAAACCTGAGCTAAAGAAAGACAATCAAGAAAAAAAAATAACACTGCCTAATTAAACCAAGCAATAGTTGAATGCACAGGGATCTTAATACTGGGTCTTAGTAACTACCGTGTATATGCTACCGTATTTAAACTGTGCTAACGTCCAATCAACAAATGCGCACTCTCCCACCTCCCATTCCTGACTTCTGAGCAGGAGCCTGTAATTGTAATTCCAGGTCCTTTTGTCCATCTCTAGTTCCTAGGCCGGTATGTCCCCCAGCGGAAATGGTTCCAGATGCTTCCAGTGCTAATTGATTGTCTAGTACTCCAGCTAAGCAAATGGCTTCTTGTTTTCTACCAATACCTACTCATACCACTTACTGCTTCTCAGAGGCTCTGGAGCTGCAGAATTGAACCTGTTATATTTAACAAAGATTTTATACTTTTATATAAGTAACTATAAGAAAGGTAGCACAAATGATAGACACAGTAGCATTTACAGTTGGACTATATGCACCTACAAGCCTATAACGAGTATTTTGCTCCTGAAAGAAAAATACAGCATTCTAATCTCCGTAGATAAGTGTAAACAGCAGTTCTTACATTTTATACGTAATTTTAAAAGAGGAAATGCTCTTACAGCACAATTAACCTTGTAATATTTAGACATACCAACAAATATACTAAAAAATGAAACAAAAACTCCCATGAAACAACCAATGTCCTCTCACCTATTGCACAGGTACCATTCCTCACCCTGCAACATATGAAGATTAGATCCTTTGAAAACATTTCAGGTGCTCTTGCACAGCCCAGTTATGGCAGTCACCATCGAAGTAAAGTTCTAATCCAAAGTTTTAGCTTTTATAATTATTGGATTCTAAAAAAAAAAATAAATACTTGCAAAGAAAATACAAACTTCACTTTGAACTAGTGGACCAAATACATGCTGAAGTCAATCATTCCCATTGTTAGCACTGAGCCTTGCAAATCGATCAACTGCACATTGAGGATAAATAAAACAGAATTAAAATGAAAACGCTAGCGAACATGCGTAAGCTGCTTTGGAGCTAGTGTGGGCACTTTATTCAGTGAGAGTCTTTATTAACCTTTTGAGAAAGGACAGGCTGAGCCTAAATGCAAAACTCTGTCTCGGATCATGTTTTGTTTGGGGCAACGAGTTGCGTTCAAATGCAAAGTTGAAACGAGAATAGGCAAGTGGAGGACGGGGGAAGCAGGTGGATGTGCCGACACAGGCATTCCAGGGCTGGCAGGCATGCAGCCGCTGAAAGCTGCTATGAGGATTATGCAGAGCCCCACCACGAGCTGCGATGCCAGCCCAGAACCAGCACGTGTGGAGTTCAGGAACTCTTTAGGAACAGCAGCGTCGGTCTTAGACTGAAATAGCCAAAACGTGCGCAATGCATTTAAGATGAAGCGAACACAGGTCTGGCCACAAAAACCTTACGAAAAATCAAATTTAGCAAAGCTCACAGAAGCCCCAAGCAAGGTTGATTCGTCCTTATTCTAATCCTATAAATACTAATCAATGAACAAGGAAAAAGTTTGTTCCCTGTCCCTTCAACCTCATACCCCGTGACCGTGCTTTTTTTCAGGAGCTCATCGCTGAGCCGTAACAAGAGACTGGGAGTTCAGAGCTGCCAGCCCCCTGTTTATAATTAGAATTATTATCTAGCTTCACACAGCTGTATATTTCTCATAACTTTGAAAACATACTGCCTAAATGATGAATTTAGGTTCACCCCCAGAGTTCATGCTTCATTTGAGACAAATGGCATATAGCATTGCTTTTTAAATTAAGTTTTAGCACTACCCAAAATAAATGTGTACACTTAATTGTAAAGGTATTTGCAGCTACAATTCCTAATGACTATTCCAAAGTTCTCTTCTCCTCAAGAAAACTCACTACTTTCTAAATGAAAACTGTTATAAAGGGAAAATACCTTCTGATTAGAGCTAACTCACATAAAGCTTCATCTTACGTTGATTTATGCGGATTTAACAGAACATGAATACAGAAAACTCAAAGCCTCAAAAGGAAGTTTTCTGGAAAAGTGCTTACATGTTACTGTTCAGTCCTGATTTACGAAGCTTTTCTGGAAATTCAGGTTGCACAATCAGCGACAAACCAAAAGAAAAAAAAGCACCATGAAGGAAAAAGAGGTGAACAAGGGTGCTGCGGTCCTGGGGGCTCTCTGGTTAAAGCAAGTTTCCATGGTGAGCGCAGTCACCCGAGTTCTTCACTCTGCCGGAGCTAGAGCTGCCCCAGAACAGAAGCCTCCAGCTCCTTGGTGTAAGGTAAGACCATTCCCCTCTCTCTTTGACTGAGAAGAGCGTAGGCTTTTATGGGCAGAAATGGTTTGAAGTTGCCAGTGGGTCTATGGCCAGAGTTTGGGCCAGAGTTTAGGAATGAATCCTAAAGGTCTGCAGCATAAGGACTGCACAGATTCTGCAAGTAGAAAATAAGCTTGAGCACAAGTATTTGCTTAGTTCCTTACCTTGGTATTTGCAAATGAAAGCTGATGACGTGTGCCTGCAGCAGAGGAAGTGCTTCGGCAGGTCGTCAGATCTGCTCCTTCTGAAGAAGGGTAGTCACAGACCGTTGCTCCATGTTGTGACAGTCCTTTGTACGTGCAATAGCTTTGCGTATAAATATATAAGGAAGCAAACCACTGAATTAGTAGGCAACAACACTCTTCTGATGTTACAAAAAGTATATAGCACTGAAAGGAAATACCTCTTAAGGAGTTTTGTTATTTTTAAACACAATGATAAAAACACCACTGGGTATACTGGATTTAAAGTAAAGAAACAAAAAAGTAGAATGAACTATTTTGTGCCTATTTTTAAAAACGTGCTACAGAAAGGTTTAAAATCAGAGTAGTTTGACCTTTCATACCACATACGTGGAGACTTCCACAAATGATAATGACTTTGTCCCCCAAGTTCCACTGGCTGTAAGGCCTTACACATCAGTGTAGGTCTAGGAACACAAATACTCACATTTTACTTAGCTAACCTTGAATATGAGCCAAATATGTGCATTTAACAGAGAGCTCAAAAGCATAGTTGGCTGGGTTTCCCGGAAGGATCTGTGGCCATATATTCCACAGAATAGCATCCGTGGCCCAATTTGTTTCTGTTACTCACAAGGGACTCCAGTCTTGTGGTTCCTAATGGACTCCAGGAGCTGTCTGCGAGCACTGGCTCCTTCTGCCACCTTTCAGCCAGATGATGACAGTAGGAGTTGCCTTGTTCGAGGGTCCCTTTCAGCGTTCTGTAGGCAGACAGTCACCATGGATACTTCAGAAGCTGCGATAAGAACAAAATTCACAGCAAGGGATCTCAGACTTAGGGGACTTGAAAAATCACAACACAGCTGTATTCCTATTCTGGGGTCTGTCCTTCGGTACGGCCGTACCCCCTTCTTTTTCATAGTCGCAGCTCTCCTACAAAACTCATCGCAGCTTCATATAATTGTGATATACTTTATCCAAATGATATAATGGACTAATTACAATAATTAGACAGTTACAATACTAATTCCTTCAAAATCTTCATAGGAAATACCCGTGGTAAAACCAATTCCATTTCAGATAATGTCAAGGTTTGGACTCTGACCCAAAGAGTCTTTTCCAGTCCAGGTCTGTATTTGCTACGAGGTATGGAAAATGTTTCCCTTTCTTTTTGACAGTGGAAAACGGCAGTAGCTGTTTTTCATTTTCATCTAAAGCTAACCACATCTTTCTTTTTGGTCTTCTTATTTTTCCCCGCAGGGACTTGTTTATAACAGTCAGGAGTGCTGTAAATAGCCTGCCCTACCCGTAATTAAAAGGCTGATTAGAATGATCTGTAATTGAAATATCAAAAATTCCTAATCAAGAAAGCTGAATCAGGAAGCTTTCACAGAAACAAGGAGAAAAGTGAATTAAAAAATGGAAATATGTTAGCACCAGAATTCTGGAAATATGTTTCTGTTGCAGACAATAACAGCACTACTACAGTCATATTACTTCATGATGTTTTTAAAAGTCATGTAATGTGTTTTTTTAGAAATAAGAGCACTTAAAATGGTAAAATACACTCTTAATGTAAGTTCTAGCAAAATACTTTGAATTTTGTGCCTTGCTCTCTTTCCCACCACCTCAGACCTCAGTACTTCACTAGCATTAGCATGATTTTTCTTTTACTGTTCCAGCACCCAGTGGGTATCCACACCCCTGCAAGGTACGTTTCCTGCCACCAGCTCCCTGCAAAGGTCTTGAGAACCAGAGGTAACACCAGCCCAGCCTCGCAGCTGGGCCGGGACCACAGGAGGAGCGCAGTAGGCCAGTCGCTAGCACTCACTGACTTGCCGTTTCAGTTGAGGTACGCTTGGCACAGGAATGAAGGAAGCGAAGCCTCGGAGAGTCTTCAACTCACATCCATTTCCTCAGTAAAGTTGTTCTGGCACTGGGGAATAACTGGCATTGCGCCTTCCTGCGAGGAAGAATGCACTGAGCTGGTTTTCTGGCTGTACTCTCCTCGCTGTGCTCTGGAATCTCTGGCCTTCTCCTCAATCACTCCTTGTTTATGCCTTTTTAATGCTGTTGAAACAACTGAAGGGAGAAGGAATCCCCATCAGTTTCTACATGCAGCAGCTGCAAGTTGAAAGCCAGACAAATCTATGAATTCATCATATTTGTAATCCAGCAGAAGCATAAAATAAAGCAAGCCTAGAATTACTAAACATACATAGGCGGGAGGAACCCCCGGTGGTGATACTGCAAATACCCAAAGGCAGTATTAGCATGCATAGCCGACAGAGCCGTGGTACAGAAAAAAGAAAAAAGGTACTTGTACAGCTATGGACAATCACTGACAGGTGATTTAACAACTCCAAAAAGAGTCTATCATTGCAAGGGAATTGTACTTCAGACTATAAAAAAAACCTGCGTATGCCTCTGTTTACAGACATTCTCCACTTGCTTTCCAGGCACATAAATGCTGATGAGAGGAAAATTAAAAGGGAGCCTGAGGTTTCTGCCATTAGCATCAGCGGGCACGGCTCTTATGCTTAAGAGAAAGGGCAGGGTACCAACTTCACACATTCTTATCTTCTTCCTTTTCCTTCCTTAACTCCCCTGGCTCCTTCTTTTATTCACAACATAATATCATCTGGCTTTAACTACAGCGATTCTGCATTATGAACTCCTTAGCCATCCAGCCCAGTTTCCTACAATGGGTGCCAAGATAAAGAAATAATTCCTATTTCTGTTAAAGTAGTATTTACTGTTGGAGGTATTTACTGTAGAGCTTAAAGATGATCTCCTGTTTCTAGACTAGAGAAGAAAGTTCCCATAGACTTAAGTCAAGCAGTGTAAATAACACGTCTAGACCAACCTAGCTGTCTAGAAGCAAGCATGATCTTTTTAAAGGTTGACAATACTTGCTTTTTAGTAATGTCTCCTTTGGCTGAAAACAACAATATATGAATATAATGAGAACAACTAGTGTAGAAATGGTTCACACTGAATTCTAACTGACATGTGCAGAACTAACATGGGTTTGGATTAAATACATATAAATGCATATAAATCAAAAAACCCCAAGTTTGCCCTGCTTGCTTCCCCCGAACCCTTGAATTAGTGTTGCTGTCACTGTCACAAATGGGCAGCATTACGTAGTCTACCCAGGGAACACCTTTTTGGCGTGTTCCATTTATCAATTTAACAACCACTACGAGACCATAGATTTCAATTAATGCAATTGACTGCATTTCACCAGCTGATTCTGAATCCGCTGCATTTGTCCTGACTTTGCTCTAGGTTCTGCACTATCTTTGGTTGAACTCTTGTCCGTTTCTCTCAAGGCATTTATTTGAAATAGCTTCCAAAAGTTTTATCATCACATACATGCAGGAAAAACATCAGATTTCAAAACTGACTATAGGAATGTGTCCTCTAATCAAGGGCAACGAAAAATCAAATTCACAGTGCCTTCAGAAGACTCTAACACCTAAACTCTTACCTTTTCTAGGCCTATGGTATTATGTTTGCAGGCCCACAATGACCTGAAAGCTGTGATTTATTAAAATCACTGTATGTACCTCTGGCTTCAGGGTTCAACTGGAAAGAACAGAGGGGTACCTGGCAAAAATGGGTTCCACTGTTGCTAAAATCAAAGGGCTTTTATCACTGCTGGCTCATTGCAATCATTTTCAGGATATTGCAGTGAATTGCCTTTTCTGAACCTAGCGTGACTTTGAACAATCCAGATAATGCTCTGCTGCTTGATCGTTACAGGTTCAAGATAACACTTCATTCCATAAGAGCGATGTTTAAATTTAAAGGATGATCCTGGCTGATATTACTGTATCATCATCCTCATACTGTACTTTTCAAACAGTGCCGCTCAAGGGATACACTAAAGATGCATGGAACATGATCCAGGATGTTCTTTGAATGTAAAGAAAGGCCAATCAGTCTTTTTCTGACGTACAGTATTGCCTTTCAGTATAAATAGCTGTTTAAAATTGAGAACATCAGATCCCCTCCGTGACACGAGACGGCGTGAGCAGCATGTTCTCGTTTTAGCGATGACAGAAAGCACAATTCAGCAAGAAAGATCTAGCTTCTCCCCACTTGCTTTGAACTTGTCATTTTCTTTTTGCAAGCTTTCATCATCATCTGTAAATACTTAGCTTGGCCATGTGACGGGGAATTACAATATTATATCCCCTCCAACTATGTGTCATTAAAATTAATCCACTTTGCTTTTAGATTCAAAGTTAATTCATCTGCAGATTAGTTTAACTGTCTCTGAAGTCTGCAATCACAAGAAGATGTGAACCTCAGACCTACTGAAGCCTGCAATGAGAGCGCAGCAGGGGAGCACCTGTCCTGCCAGAGCTCTGGAAAGCCTTGGGCAGGACCTAAATACTTTTGACAAGATCCATTTTTACCTGTCAGTTCAGTGAAGGTCCGTGACCACCCAGCCATCTTGACAGCAAACTAATTCAGGAATCCTTTTTAGTTGACACCGTCTGATGCTGGAGTATTCTCTTATTCTTTTCTGTAAGCCATACAGGAACATCTGCAAGAGAATTGCTCCTTGAGACTTCCACCTCTCATGTGAATTTGAATAGCGCCAAACATATTCTGGCCCTCTTCTGTTTAAATATTTGGTTTATTTCGTTTTCTTGTCTCCTTTGAGTCTATCTTGGCTCTAAGAGCCAAGATGTTCTTTTCAACATCTAATTGTCTTTTTTTAAAAAGCCACTACAGTACCCATCAGCAAGTGCTTCGTACACTGGCAGTTCACCACACTATTCCAGACTAGTTATTCCAGAACTCCCCTTGTGGACACAGATCCTCCAGAATAAAAGAGGGTTGTGTGTTTTTATTCTCAGTTTGCTTTATTCATGTTGCAACTAAATGTTTTAACCATAATATTTTTTTCTGGAATATCTACTCTGGCAAATTTCCAAGCAGTCGTCCCATCAGTAGCTAATGGGGAAGCAAAACATGAGGCTCTCCAGGGCATATTTTGGATCTATAAATCAGAATCTCCTATATTAGGTCCTTGAAGAGTTTTTGTTTAATAATTTTGTGCTAAAAATTATTGTTCTTGTACAGTTGCCACATGACTCCGTATCTGGTACAACCCACTATTCAGCAAATAGTCACGATAGTAAAAATGTACTGTACTAAACATTTTTCTAGACAAAAAGCAGTAAATATATCTGGGTTTGCTGAAAGACACAATGAAAAAACTGTTGCAGAAAGCTTATATTTAAGCCTTCAAGAACTGCGTCACTAACAATCTGTGTGTGGGTGTATGTGTATTTTACAAACGCACAGCGATTGCAACCAGTGTTTGCAAGAACGTTAAGGAAGGCTATATACTCCAGCCAATTCCCCAGTAACTTTGGCTCTATTCCCGGGAACTCAATATACTTCAGCATATCTGACAACAGAATTGTCACCCAAGAGGCAGCCAACTTAGAGACAAAGAAACAAACCCTTTCTTTTCTCAATTTAGGTCATACTCATTCAACATGTTTTTCTCTAACAGCAAGTGAATGAGCTAATCAACAAGCCTGCAAGCAGCAAAAAGCTCTACGCAATCAAATCCATTGGCATTTTCAAGCCTGCCTCACCTGTGCAAGTTCTGGTGTATGACGCGTTGTTGTTCGCCAGGCTACATCCGAACAAGAAAATATGACGTGGAAGAAGTCTGATGGGAATATGCCAGAGCTGTGCCCTTTGGTGGAAATCAGCGCTCTTCACACGGAACAGGGTGCAGAATTGCCGCTGTTTGTTCATTTTGCTGCTGGGGTCTCCATCAGAGGTGGTTTGTTTGTACACGAAGAAAAAGGTTCTAAATTAAATGGCAACAAAACAAACATTAGAGACTAAACTCCATTTCCATCACTCCAAAAAAAATACAGTAACTAAACTTCCCTCTGAGAAATTAATCTGTTTAATATTTTTCTTTGTAAATATATTTACTGCATGACAGTTTCCAAATATTGAGGAAATAGCGAAGGAAAGAATTATTTACTTTTAGAACAAGTTGAAGCTATTCACTAAATAATTACTTTGCCGGGAGATAAGGTGATTATTTTTTAATAATATGGAACATTAAAATCAAAATACATAACACTTATCAAAAAATACGGAATGCGAAACATACAATTCTGAAATGATAAGATTTCCCATATTCCCTTCTCCCTGGTCTTTTGCCATTATAGCCAACATACCTTGGGTTTATTTTTCCCCTGACATTTCCTTTTGTCAATGTGTAATATAATTTCAAACTCAGTAGATTAGAACGATTCTCATTACAGATACTTTAATTGCTGGTGCAGATCCATTTTTAAATTCCTATTGCATTGTAGCTCTACCTTATAAATAACGCAGTCCCATCTACCACTGAGATCTGCTCTCAGTGCAAACTCCTGCTTTCCTGCCAGCTGTCTTCCTCACTTTCTAGAGCCATCTTTCAAAAGCTCTGGCTAGATTTGTTTTTCTTAACTCCTGTCAAACACACGAAGTTTTACGACGCGTCTGCAACAGCGATGTTGAATGAATTATGCCTCAGTGGTTTCTGTTACTGCCCACAGCTCCAGCCCCAGCTGTCCTGAAGAGCTGACTGGCCTCCCACAACGCTGGCCTCTCAGCAGTGAAGCCGTACGATCAGAGCTTTAAACAAACACCTCCCCCAGTTTATAGGGTACTCTTAACCGGATACCAGTTAACATAGGTAATGATATGCATGCAACGTATATGCATGAAGAGATAACAGCAAACTGTCGTAACATCTGTAATAGCATTTTTGCATTTCTCACCTTGAGCAATGGTTTGAGATTTTATTTGATACTGCATCCACATTCTAGGCAAAATAACTGTGGGTTCACTTCATGTTTTCTGATGCTACTCAACGCAAACAGATGCTTTGTGCCTTGTCCTTTTAGCCACCCCACTCAAATCCCTAAGCCATTTGAGGTTTATATTCAACTTGCAAATCACGTTTCGTGTTTGTAACAGTCACCTCTCTACTCTTAGAAAGGAGAAAAGATTGCCAGGATCATTTTTGCAATAGAAATTTTTTCCCTTCAGACAGTTTCAAACAACGTGGCCCTTCCATGACTCCAGCCTTTTTTGTCCCCAGACCAACTCAATTAGATTAAAAATATTTTTCTTTATCTGATGAAAAAAAGCACTAAGATTTGTTAGTGTCTGTGATGCACAAGCTGCAACACTCCAGTTTTGCTTAGCGAACTGCGCCAGTATTCTTCTTGGAAAGGTCTCCAAACAGCTGAAGTTTACAGTTGTTGTCCCAGTAACACAACTACGCAGACTAGTCACTAAGAGCCCGGTCCAGCTCTCGGCCCATTGCAAAGCAGCAGATTGCTGATTCATGCAGCTCGCTTCGGCAAAGCTGTCTCTAGAAAGGCACCCTTCCAAAGGAATCGATACGCTCTGGCAGCCGAGGCAGGCAGGACGCTGCCTTGGGCCTACTTGGAAATCTTTGCGCGTTCACCTCTTTCCCAAGATTATTATATCTGGTATCATAAATCACATTATCATTTAGCTATAGGCTGACATTTCTGTTTCTTTGCAATGTTATTCGGAGCCTCTGTGATGGTTCTTCTTCTAAATGCCCATACTATTACGTTTGCCTTGTCTTCAGCAGCGTAGCTGAAGCAGTGAGAAGTCATCTAATTGCAGCCCGCTCGTCTGTTCTGCTTGTTTTGAATTAGTACAGAAAAGTACCAACTGTCAGAAAAATATCTGACGTAGCTATCTTCAGATTGTATTTTTTTAAAAAAGTGAAAATATCCCCTCTCTTATTTGTTCTATTATTTTGAGTCTGCTTATACACCATGACCCCTTGGATGTTTTTTGTTCTCTCCTGCAACAAAGTTCTGGTTATTATTTACCTATATTTCTCCCCAGAATTTATCATTTTTACTAGGAGTGCCAGGCTCTGCTTACAGCTTTCTTCCTGTTACCTGCAGAATAAGAACTTCTTAAATCTCGTTGGTACATTGCTGACCACGCATAAAAAGCATACTGGAGAGGCGATGTATTCTTAGTTATAAAAAACCCCAGATGGTCCCTTCACTTCAAGTTTATATTAAAAAGCCAAAAGTTCTTTCCAGTCTCAACAATATATGCTGGGCTTATCTGTCACGCTACTCACAGAGGTTAGGTAGTTGCACACTGAAGCACGCATCATACTGAAAGTGGCGTGAGGATGATTTGTCCACCAAAGTGAAAATATAAATGAGCTGGACACCTGGTTTTTTTCCACTATGTGGTTTGGATAATTATTTTTTGTGAATTTGTATATGTGAAGGAAGGAAAGTAAAATCTGGCAAAAAAATAGCCATCAGAAGCTTTCTCCAAGGCTAATGTTCCTCTTAAGAAAGATGCTTCTGCAGCCTGTTGAGTATTTTTATGGATTTATTCTTACATGGCTGTTTTCATTCTCACTGACAGCAAGAGAGAACTTTGAACAGGGACTGTGAATTGCTCTGAACGTTCTCCAATTTTTAGCACTATTTCAGTTCCTTAACATGTATTAACAACAATCTTGAAAGGACACACAGCAATTTCAGCAATCCAAATTCAATACTTGACAAAAAGTAGCAACAGCCCTGGGGGCAACACGGTCCCCAACTTAGAGATTTTCCGACCGGTTGTTTAGGAACAAAGGGTACGTGGCCCAGGGGCTGGAGGAATTTCCTCCCAACAGATAATGGAGCTACTTTGCTGGAAATAGCATCGCTGCCTGCAATGGAATGATACGTTTCAGGTGCTCTTAGAATTTCCCCTGCCTCCCCCATGACAGATAAGCCTTCTGGAGTGAATCATGCCGCCTGTAACATAATGAGTTATTGAAGAAAAGAAGCTGCAAATAAATGTTTTTCTTACATCGAGTTCATATGGATTTCGTTGGAAGAGTTAGAAAAAGGAGTGTATGATAATTGAATTACTGTGTTTCCTTACTGAAGTCACTTCCTGATAAGCAGCCAAACTAATTTTCTAAAATAAATAAGTAGGAGATCTCGAATAACCCAGTCATCTTGGCTGGTTACAACTGGTGCAATATTATTCTGGCTAAGATAACCGATGTTATTCCTTTACTCCAAAACGCTATGTACAAGGCAACTAAAAACATTATGAATTTACTGTAGCTTTCAGATTTCTACATTCAAAAACGTAAAACCACTTACAGCAAACTGCTGTCAAAAATATTAACACTACCCACAACCTTCACCTTTATTTCTATTTTCTTCCCCAAGGTGAAGTCCTGCTCAGATTTGGCAGGTAATAAATTGTATTATCACAATACATGTTTAAAATACTTGTGGATAATAAGAAACCCCAAGAAACCACAACTTCCAGCTGAAACTCACAATGAAACCAGGGTAAGACTATTGACACAGCATTTTAAAAAGCAGATTAAATGATGATATCTATAGAACATAAGGCTTAGCGCTTAATAATTTTGTAGCACTTTTTACTATACCTGAAATAAAAAGGAACATGCAAAATTCAAACCTCTCAAAAAGCTTTTGGGAAGTTCTATTAAAGCCATTCCTGATACCAAACTGTGCATGGAAACAAACACAGACACCGAGTTTTGTACTGGAAACTGAACTACGCAAGGTGCAGCAGTATCCAAAGTCCGATTTCTTATGCCTTATCCTAAAATACTACTTACACTTTGATGATTCCTTTAAAGCAGCAGAAGGCTGTGTTTCCAGTTTCATCGCCGAACCCGACAAGTTCTGTACGTGAAGCAGGAGGCATTGGATGTAGCAGCATCTCCACCGTTGGCACTGGTCTCAGGTTGTGCCCGGCTGACTTGTACTGGATGTGTCTTGGTGGTGACTGTGGACAATTTGTAATTTTCAAAGATTCTGCAACTAAGTTCACTCTTTTAAAGAGAGGAGCACTTAGTATTATCACACAGCAAAGTGATCAATCTTAAACACATTGCCTTCTCATTTAAATTTTAGACCACACTGAGCCACCTTCACAAACCCTATGAATTGAATTGATTTAGACTTCAAAGTACAAAATGGAAAGAGAGAAAAGTGCAGACTCTTTATTTGAAATTTTAAATGATTTTTCAGTTCTGTTGGAAGTACAGGGTGTAAATTTCTGTTTACAAAATGTAATTTAATCTATTACATCATTAATAGTCTAACAAACCGCTCTGTTAACTCTGTTTACTGTGGCTGAGAAAAAGAAACCAAACCAAAAGCTATACCAATGTGCAATGGCAATTTTCAAAATGACACCTACCTGCTGTACCTGAATTACTTGGAAACTATTTCTAGAGATTTGTTATGCACGTTACTTGCAAGGCAACAACTAATAATTACTGAGCATTTCTTCCATTTCCTGCTCCCTCTCCTTTACTCTCTTGCTCCTAGGGCAGGAGTTCACAAACACAGGACCGCCCCATCTGTTTGCAAGATGGCTCTTACCACTTGGGCTCTCAGCAACTTCACTTTGCAAATATTTGGCTGCAGTAACAGATGATGTGCTTTTTATTGTTAGAGGGTTTTTTCACTCACAATGAACTCTCGCACAAAACTGTTATTAACCCCACCTTAAGAGTGATAACCAGTGCTTAAGTTAGTAGATGATTATTTATTATCGTAATTTGTTTTCATTCTGGAATATTCAAACCTCCATAAAGGATCAGGACTACATGCTGCAGAAATCTGGAGAGATGCTGCCCTTACACTGAGAGTTTACAGTTTTATCAGAAAACAAACAAGAAAGCAAAAAACCCCAAACACCCGCCCCCACAAAAACCAAACAAACAAAAACCAACTCAAACCAAATTTTAAAACATCACAAAATTCTAGCTGATAATAAGGTAACTGATTTTGGTTGCTGTATTCAAATTAAGAGTAATGAGTTGACAACTTACCTTAGCAGAAAAGCCTGTAGGTATGTTAGCCAAGTACATCAAGAGATGTATGTCGTTAGAGAGGTTAGAAAGCAAGAAGTGAGGAGGAGGATACTGACTGATGGGCAGCGTAAATGATCTTACTGGCAATATTCTGCACAAACTGAACTGTCCATAGGGCTGTGCAGCCAGGACCTCGCAAACCTGTGAAACAAACAGAGAAATACGAAAAGTCACTGTATGATGGTGACGGACTTCCACTAGAGAGTCATAAAAATTAGAATGGTAAACACTCAATTACTGTATTTCAAGATGGAACATGTTAGAGGGATGATATTGAAGCGCATATATTGTTAATCTCTTCCACACTTACTGGAAACATCATTTGGTGCAGAAATTATCACAGTGTTTATAAACACCAGGATATGAATCACATCAAAATAGCTTCTTTGGTACACAATGTCAGTGCAAAAATAGGTTGCTTTGAAATGTTCAGGAAAGTGTGTCTTTAAGCTTTGTATCAAATTTACTGATCAGCTGATGTTACCAACCGACATGTTCTGAAAGGCCAGAGTTTGGGCCTTCTCATCAGCCCCGTTACTTTCCTATGTTGACTCCAAAGGATTTGACTGTAAATACACACAGTGCTCAGTATGTCACAGGAGATCCAAAATAAGCATGGAATACTTCTGCTAAAGAATGACAAAGCACCGCGCACATAAATCTGAGCGTCAGAGGCAAAACTGTGTCCCGTGTCGGAACCTTGTCATGGGTAGAACTACTAAACATTCACAGGCTCGCCGTGGCTATGAGAAACTCCCCAAGTTATCCAATGTAAAAATAGAGCTTTATGTGCCATAGAAAATTCTCAGCTTGCTTTTTGACAAAAGGCAGCAGAGTTTACCAGTGGACTTTTCAGCAATTGAATTCTGGATTTTTAAAGGTCAAGTACTTTAGGTGAATTTTTCCCAAGATACATGTCTAATTGAACAAAGGTCAACGTGAATTTTCATTTGCTAACCTACTTAAACAGGAAACTATGATTTATGTGATATCGTTTGTGTCTTTGAAAATTTAACCTGGAACATTTTGATATGATAATGTGCTTCTGGCTCTATCAGCCCATACCTGTATTTGAGAAAGCGTCAAACCCAAGCTTTTTTGCCATTTATTCAGGTCATGTGAGATTGATCTTCCATCATCTGACAATTCCCAAGTCATTCTTCAGAATTCAAGTAGAAATGGGCTTGATGTCAAATATTAAACCAATTGGAAGCCAGCTGTAGAGAAAAAGAGAAGCCAGGAAGGCTGTGAAAAAAACCCCTTTATTTCTAAACTATCATTTCACTATTTGCTTTAAAATCCCAATTGTTATATTAATAACACATACTTCTCAAATTTAGCAGTTTAACTTCGGGACTCATTTCTCTTTGTCAAAAGCATTTTTATTTTGTTCAGACTTTGCCTGTTAGCTGAAAAAGAAATTTGTAACACCTCGAGATATATTTTTTCAGGAATGAGATAATACTTATGTTTTTAGAAATTCAGAATTGTCCAACACATCACTCTCAGGAAAAAGAGATTCTTTTCACTGATTCTCCTGAGTAGTCTCCTGCTTTTAATAAGCAGTAAATTCCCCAGATCAAATAATATTTTTTTTTCTGATAACAAAGAAGAATTTATAATCTTATTTTTTTATTAATTGGATCACATCTCAACTAAGTATAAGAAGAATAGAGGTACAAAAAAGAATTACAGGACCTCATGCACAGTTACCAAGGCATGTCATATAATAATATATGTGTCAATTAACTGTTTAATTAGTTACCATAGATGTAGGGAGAATAGGACTCAGAGGAGTTATCTGACTGTCAAGGGAGCTGATGCAAATGGCTTCAAATTTTGGAAGGAAGAAAAGATGCGGTTTGTTTGGAACAACTCCCAGTGGTAAACAACAGATTGCAGTTAAAGATGATCTCAGGCTTTGACATATTGATATACCAGAATGGGAAAACTGCTAACATCATCTCCAAAAATTGCAGGATTCACCATTGATTATGGTTTTAAATGATAAGTACAATGTTCTTTGAATCATTCATCCAAAAGATCGGGAATTCTATCAGAAAAAAAAAATGATACCAGTTCAACTTCTGTCATTTTTCACCTTTTACTAAGTCAGTCATTTAAATTCCTTTTTATTTTTCCATATTGTGAGATCATTTCCAAAGCTTAAAATAACTTGGCAGTTCTACAAACATTTCTCTGTTTTCTTAACATTTCCTTGTTTACTTATTACATGCATTAGGTTTATGAACAGTGGTTTCCCGGCAAATTAGTAAAAGCTTGCAATGTTCCTAAAAGGGAAGATAAGAGACCTCCCTAGCCACACAGAGTGCAAGCTGAAGGGCTCAAGTTTGAAACTCTTTATTGAGTACATCCTCAAAATGATTAATCTTACTGACTTCAGCAACAAAACTATTTACTAAAGTGATCGCTCATTACTGTGGAAAAGATTATAAAATTGGATCCAAAAGGCTGAAGATCAAGAAACGTGAGCTACTTCTACTAGGATAACAGTAAAAGGTTCAATTCCATCAAACTAAGGCTTAGACATCTTATTATTTAGAGTTATTGAACATGCACATTTATGAACTATTGCCAAACACCCATGAGAATTGTCTCTAAAACCAATACAAATGTACTCAGTTACTACTTCTTTTTTTCTTACTGTTTAGTTTGCAACTAATTTATCGTTTTTTTCACCTTTTCTCTACAACCCTGACATTTACAGCAACTGTTACAGCAGATTCATAATATAACTTCGGTAAAGCAACTCAGATACATAAATGCTTTTCTTTGATGAAATCTCTGACTATCTCTGGTCACAGATGATCCAACTTTAGTTGGTAATAACTCCCTGCTTCTTTTTGCTATAATCTATAGTACCTCGATTAAATCACAAGGTATTTTCCACTTGTAAGAAATGTACAGAGCTCTCAGAATATTACCCTTTGAGTAGGTGTAAATTTTGCCTGTTGAGACTGTTCCACTCTGCAAAAACCATGAAAAGAGTTTCTGTAAATGTATGAATATTTCTGCTTCCTAAAGGAAGAGAGAGCAGATCCTAGCTCTCCAAAATGTTCCAAGCTGCTCTATATACTTCAGCCAATACACTTCACCTCTCTTCTCAGTGTAAGATGTTTTGAGAGTGGCAAAAGTTAATGATGCCACCTTGAAGAACAGCCAAAACTCACTGGTTTGGCTTTGATTTATAAAACCAAAACCAGGAGTGCTTGGAAGCCAAAAAAGAGGAAGAAATAAGATTGAAGGTGACTCTTCCTGCTCATTTCACATAGTGATATATATGTGAGAGGTGAATGTAACTTGCAAGAACAGACAGGAAGTTTTGATCACCACTGTCAAATATATAGTAGTTAAAAGAACGCAGAATCCATCAGGTCTCTTATTATCACTCCCATAAACCTGAAAGAACAATATCAGTAGCACTTGAACTCCTCTGATTTTTGTAATGGCATTGGAAGTAAATTTGAGTATCATAATTTAGGGGATGTCTCTCTGGGATGCTATGAAAAGGCCTCAAAAAAAACCTCCACTCCTTTTCCTGTCTTACTAGAAGAATACACTAGAAATGTTTGAGGGGTTTTTATTTTTCAAGTAAAGAAAGTCCAGATTTCTTGTAATTTTAACCATATAATATTTCAAAATGAGGAATTTCATGCATTCTCTACAAAACTGCCACAAAACCAAAACCGGCTAAGTTCAGCTTCTGTATTGGTAGAAATTCTAATCTTTGGTTCATTATGTTTTGGAGCAAACTCCCATAAGGAAGCAGGAGGGTTTTGTGGTTTCATACTGAAGCCTGACAATGTCTTTGCATCTAAATGTTTTTAGGTGATCATGAGGGAAAAAAACCAACAAACCCAACTATTTCAACAGAAGTTGCTTTGCAACGACGGGTCACTCCGACATAACCATTCAAATGGGAATGGGAATTAGAGGCAACTGAAAAGCAAACTCAGAGAAACTAACTGAATAGTCCTAAGAGAGGTAACCCTTTGCACAAGGCTAATTTTTGGATGGCAGGTGTCCTGACAACAAATACGGAAAGTTCCTGAATCCAGCAGGAGCAGAAAGAAGCATTTTTCTGTTTTTTATATAAAGTCCTTGAAAGGATATATTAGCTTCATATATCTTATTGTCTGCCCAGTCTTCTCTCCAGGAAATTACTATGATCCCACATTTTTCTTGCTACAGCACTCCAGAACTTAGTTAGAACTTAGAACACAGAACCACGCTTAGTGCTGTGCAAGCAAACCAAAAGGAGAGCTCCTGCCCCAAAGGGGTCAGTTACCATGCAGATGGAGTCTCTGCTGGAAGCCAGTAGCCTTAGGAAAATAAACTGATAATCCTTCAAAAGCAGGGTCATTTTCCCTCCTTTAAAGAACAATGAGGATTTCTCTTCCCTTCTCATCCCACCCCACCAAAGACCCTCTCAGAATTGCTTTACAATGACTCACCACTGGAGATTAGCTGTTCAATGGATCTCTAGAAATTCCTCTCTCTGTCCTGATTTTAAGAGTTTTTAGCTCTGTTCATTCATGTGGAATAACCACATAAACTGCTTTTAAATTAAGAACTACTTCAGTTATCTTATTGCTATCTGCCTGTAAGTTGTATTTAAAGTAATGAGACTGGCATTCATTAGAGATAGCTTAAGGACATGGCTGGGAATACGCAGTGTGCAAACTCCAACCTTCACCAAGTTACTGTACTAAGTAAAGAATGTTACACAGGTAAATTGTAAGAACGTTCCCTTATATCACCATGACTGGTTTTAAAGGCTGAGTTCTCTGCAGTACATGCTAGACAATACTAACTCCAAAAAAAATGGACTTTGGCATCCGGACTCTAAACCATATTACAGGTGACAGATTTATTTTTACTCCTTCAGACCATGTGTTTCAGGGGTAAATGTTAACAAGGGCTGCATAGGAAGAACAGTCTGTGCAGCACTTTCTGGTACTTATTCCCTGAAAAATAAAACTCCAGTGTCTTCTGACATGATACAGTCCCTTTGATTAGAAAGAAGTATCATTCCAGCAGTGACACGGTAAGCCCATAAATGAGCCAAAATATCAATAATGAGCTACAACATTAATTCCTTAAAAAAAGACCCCCATTACGACAAAACACAATTCATTAAGCAAAACGTGCAGCGTGTATTTTATCGAATCCAGGCTGCTAAAACATGTAGCCCTCACTTAGGGCTCACGGAGAGAAGGGCAATCTGCTTTAATGCCCTGCCTGGGGAGTCGAGCAGTCTGGATTCTATTCCTAGCTCAGCCCTACACCATTAGGCAAGTCACTTCATTGCTCTGCTCTTCATCCCACATTCTTAAATGAGATAAGAACCCTTCTCTTATTATTTGGTCTCTTCAAAATATAAATTCTTTATGGCAGAAGCACTTTCTTACTATGTAAGTCTAGCTCCCCCGTGGCTTGGATTTCATTTGGGTTTTCTAAATGATTGCTCGTTTTACTAATAACAAAGGAAATAGTTAGGACAGTATACAGTTTATAAGGCTAAAACCTACAACAGATCAAGTTCCTAAATCCTTATTGAATGGCTTAAATAAGGAAGGAGGAGAGACCCATGTAAGAGGTAAGTAAAGAAAAAGATGACAATTGAGAATTAGAGGAAATGGACCCTCTCATCATCAAAATGAATCAGTGCCAGTTGCAACTCGGCAGTCACAAGCTTCGAAGAAGAGGGGAATAAATCAGTGTAAATTATATTCTGATTCCTCAGAACAATAAGGAAACAGAGATTTACTTTTAAATCTCTGGTTTTTTGTTTTAAAATATTTAAATAAACCTCTTTTTACTTCTTTCTCCAAGTTCTGCACCTGCTTACCCTTTGTTTTTGGTTTGGTTTAGTTCTTTGCTTGTTTCTTCCTATTCTGCAGTGAGTTTTGCTTTCCCTAACAATAGTTCTCATTCAGGCACTCCCTTTCACCCCTTCATGTTTACACACATTACAAACAAACACAGAGTGAAATTCACTCAAGAACACATTCGCAGAATGATCTTCATTATTTGCTTTTCTTCAGAGTATGTCTACTTGTGCTTCATGTCAACCCTAGACAAGACCTTCCTGCCTACCCTGAGAAACTGTAAATGACTGTGGAGCCCTCAGACTTACTATGGATACTTGGGAATTCTGCTTGCTGTTGACATACTTCCATAGAAGTTAATGGCAGTTCCAATCAATCTCTTTCATTAAATCCTTGCTCAGGGCATTTATAGAGGTGTAAACAACAGCTTTTCTTACAATCAACATACTATTTGCACCAAAGCCAAGGCAGTGGTGTGGTACCTAGTATTTTCTCTGGGCTAGATATTCCCATTAAGGACTAGCCTTGCAGAGGTTCAGCACAAACTACTTCTAGCTCAAATGTACTGTGGCTTTCAGGCAGAAAACATGGCTCTTGTTGGTCCCTCTGTGTTGACAGAATATTGAGTATATTTTCTTAGACTGCAAGAGCATGTAGGCAAGAGTTTTTCTTTTGTGCTGACACAGAGCCAAAGCAAATAGGGTCAATCCTCATTCACAACAGGGATTCTCAGGTTGCATCACAGGGCAGAAGCTTCCTGTCTTTAGAAACTACAGCTTGGAGCTAATACATTAAAAAAAAAGAAAAAAGAAAAAAAAAAAAAAGAATAGAACTCGATGTGAAATCAGCATGTAAAATGACTAGATACAGCCCAATGCAGGAACAAGTGAACTGTGCTACTGCTGCTAGAAACCAATGTTAAACATGCACAATAAATTTGCTTTGTCAAATATTAATCCAGGAGAACTTTTTTTCACCTACAAAGCAGTGTTTCCTAACAGGATGCTGTGTTTTTCCTTTACTACCCTGCCTTTCCATAGGATTCATAGTTATAGCTGACTGTAGAGTCCCCCTTCCCACTGAGAAGACTCAAGGACAAAGGAAAAAATGACAAAAGTTAAAAAGCTACGTGAAAACCAAACACGATTGTTGCATAAATGCTGTGGCAGTTTGTTTTCTGTAGCAATAAAATAATTAATTCCTCTTCCAAAACTTAGAAAAGAAACACCCAAACACAAACCTATAAAGAGAGTGAACTAAACACTGTGGAAGAAAGAGATTCCTGGAACAAGTACTAATTCTACCTAAAGAAATGAAGAATTTGGTGCATTTCCTAATGAAAGGATGTACCTCAGCGTAGCTTGGGCAAACTCTAGTAGAGATTCCAAATTTAATACCATTTTTAGCCATGGCTGGCCTGGTCTAGTACATTTTGGAGCAAGAAAATAGAGGCAGGAAAAGACGGAACTGTTTCCCTCATAGATTTGATTCTGTGCTGACAGTTAGAAAGAAGATTTCTCTCTCTAACTTTTGGACTGTCGCACAATTAGGTGAAAATAAATAAAGAGGAAAAAAATGCCATGTTGGCCCAAATGCATATAATATTTCAAAGAGTCACGACAGCAAAAGTGAAGCTATTTGTGAAACGTCATCTGTTTTACTTAGGATGTTTCAGGTAATAGATTAGGATTGGTGTGCAGCATCACTCATGTCAAACAATTGGCATCACTGATATTTTAGTGCAATTCTGACCGAATAGGGTCAGTTTATAAGTTTTAGACACAAGTCAGACTAAACCTACTTCCTTGGAAAGTTGCATTTCTTGAGAGTAAGTTCATCAAGATCAGAAAACTTTGCTCAAATATCAGTATTTTCACAATAGCAAAAACAAGTCAACCATTTCTATATTTTCACATACTTTCTCGCCATAAATGTTTGGTTAGCCATTTTTTTTCATAATCTTTAATATCATCAATGCCTTTCACATTGAAATGACACAAAGACCCAAACGAAGTTCTAATAAACTTATGAAAACTTTACATTGCTAATATGTAACTTATAACAAGGAAAAAAGAGACCTTTTCTGAAACGAGGGTTCAAAGTAACTCTCTATAGATAACAGAGTTTCATGGGGGAAATAATTCCCTTGTTTTTAGCACAAGCTGTATAACTACCTTTGGGCAATCTCAAAAATTATTTTCTTATAATAATTGATACTAAAAGTACTAATGGTAGGGAAAACTATGCTTTCCTTTATGGCTGAATTAAAGACATTCTAAAAATCAGTTTAAGAAGTCATACATGGCAGGAGAGAAGGAGAGAGGGCACGGAGAAGTGTGTAGAAGAGCCTTGCTGAAAAATTACTTGAAAAATAAGTTTGGATTAGATTAACTCACTTAGTATAGTGAAAACTCCTGTATGTCCTGAATCAAATGCAGTTGAGCTTAACAAGAATTTCATTCCAGATGTAATAACGAATGCTAGAAACAGAGGAATAAAAAAATCCCAGACAGTGACTATGAAGAATCCTAATGGTGCACAATCCAGTAAACACAGGGAATTGTTAATACCACTGAAAGAGCATAGTACCACTGAAATTGCAGGAAAGGAACTAGCACAAAAGGAAAATAAATCAGAGGCTAAACAAAACCTTTACATAAAAGAAAAAAAAGAAATGAATCTAGAAGCTGTCAAGGAACTTGGAGGGTGTAATGTACTGAGTAAGGCAATGCCACAAGGAAACAAATGTGGAAAGAGATAAGAAAAGTGATGAGAATGCAATAGGAAAAGCGTCAAAAAATGACATAACTGATGAAGTAAAACAAGAAAACATGGGCAATAGGATGAGACACATGTCATTTGTGAGATCATCAGTGAATGCTACAGATCCTTCATACATCGGTGAGGAAGAAAAGCCCAAAACTTAATCATCAAAAGCAAAGAACACTTCCATTGCTTTGCAACTAGGTGTTAGGCAGTCACATATATTTTAGCCATTTGACCAAATATCTGCAAAGTGGTGTTCCTCGATTACCTGACAATTGTAACACCAGGAAGGCTCCTATTCTGAAGAAATAAGTTAATTAGAATCAGAGATAACAAGTAGGAGAGAAATGAAAGGCTCTCCTTTGGCTCAAAAGGTGATATTATGTATCATAAAGCTGGGAAAAAACCCAATAATGATCAAGAGCGTTAACATTTCTTTGCCTTTTAAAAAAATCTTATTTATCAATGTTTGTAGTGGGAGGAGAAAAAGGAAGCAGGGGAATCTGTTCAAGGCATTATTTCAAAGTGACATCCTCCACTGTCCTGAATTCTATCTATTCCTGGAATAAAATACCCATCATATGACATCTTTGCCTTTTTAGGGCTGTTTGGTTACTTGGAAGGAAAGCTAAACTGAAGAAAGAACTACAATTTTCTGGAGCTATACAAAGGAAGAACTGCATGAAACAAAGTCACTCAAATTTTACACAGACATACCAAACACTCACTTCTGCTGCTGAAACCAGAGTGGTTTGTGCATTGACACAAGTAATGACTAGAGTCTGTTTTAGGGACTTAATTCTTAGGCAAAACCAGCTCCGTACTCAGTCCAGCCCAGCCCAGCCCTTACACATGTAGATAACATGAAATGGGGAAAAAAAATAAAATCCTTTGTACTTTCTCAGAAATATCAACATAAGTTTTTGCTTTGAGCTGTACAGGCTGATGTAGAGACGTGGAGACTTGTTTTTGGCTGGTTTTTTATTTCTAGCAGGGTTAACTTTGGTGTGCATATGCAAACCCATAATCCTACCAAATATAGCTTCAGGTTAAGCCTGAACCCTTCCTACCACATGCAATAAATATACTGATAATATTTTGGTAGCACAAAGGCTACTGTTTGGCTTTGTTTAAAAGTTAGAATTAATATCAGACAATTGCCATTGTCTCTAATGCAAGGGGAGTTACTTCAGAATAGTTACTCAGGTATGAATAGTAGATGCTAAAGACAACTGTACTGAAAATAAGTTAAAAAAAACAATAAAATGAAAGAAGTATTCAAAATGTGCAAATCAAGCACAACAGCAAATCATTTTATGTCATGGAAACAATTTTTTTTTTCATTATTATTATTTTATCCATTAAGCCTAAAAACAGTGGGCTGAATTGAATTCAGTAAAGTATTTTCTTAGTGCCTGAAACTGCCTTGAAATTGCCTTGACCAGACATGCAAATGATATATATTTTCAAGTTGTCTGGTTTACTAGTGAAAACAGCAGTTTTATCCCATGATTGCCAACCATGCAAGCACCACCAGATCTCAAATTTGAGCTGTGTTGGCAGTAGTGAAGGTGCTAAAGATAAAAGTTCTTCTCCTACAACTACACTCATATATTCCCAGGGCGTTCCAATTATCTTGTGAATTGCAAACGCTCCAGATCTCAATAAAACCAGCAAAATCACAAAAACAACCATCAGCTAAAATTTGGCACTAGCGTGAGATACACTGGCTCAAATATCACATCTGCTCCACCTTAGATGACCTTGGACACACAAGACATACACAGGTCACTGAGGGGCGAGACCAGGGAAAAGCCACAGCACAGACAAAGGTTTAATTTCTCGGGTCTGCGCAACGTCATTATTTTGCAGAGGTCTACAGTAAGTAAGCCTTTTATAAGTATAATTACTCTTATTCTTTGATCTCCAAAGCATGTGGTAGAGGTCCTAGCGTTACATCACCAGAGGACGTCATCTTATACAACTCCACTCATTACACCAGCAGAGGATCTATCACATGGACATTAAAGCACTGGTCTAAAAATAAGCCTCTTAAAAATATTTATTTTAAAGATATACTCTTAAGTCTTTACCTATAATTAAAGAAAAAACAACTATTTTACTACATTTATCATCATTCATGCTAGAGAATAAATACTTATACAGCATCTAAGGGAACATGTGATACTGGTGAAGAGAACAACAAAGTTAAAACTGAAGAATTTTAATAAATATTTGTAGTAGTTTTGTTTAAAAAAAAAAAAAAAAGGGTCTTGAAAGCTTCACATCCACAGACTCATTTAAATGCCAGGGTAATTTTTTCTAAGTTAAATGTACAATTTAATGGACAAAACCAATATGACGAGGAAGTTACGGGATTACAGTACATTAAAAAAATGAAAGTAATATTCTCATATTTACTTCCCCCCAACTTTCACACCTTTCTGAACTGAAATAACATGAAAAACATTTTATATTTGCAAACTGAATCAGATGCAGACTTAACTGCATTATAATGGGTATAATAAATAAAATCCATATATTATCTAATTTCCTAGTAAGCTTCAGTGTGTAATAATGAAATAAAATGCAAAGGCAACCAAAGGAATCTGTAAGAGATGAAATTCCAAGATTCCCATTAGCAGTTTTAGAACTTTTTCCTGTTCCTTCTTAGAACAGTAGCTCTAATCAATGTTCTGGATAAGCTACAAAGCCTATATTTTTATATGTCGTTTCTATCCTCAAAGTCTCACTGGGTTCAAAATGGGCTTTCTTAAGTCATAGTCAAGGGCATCATTTGCAAACTTGCCAGTGCTCCACTTTTTGCTGCATGAACCAACAGTCTGGCAGAATAGCTCTGTCAGAGGCTTGTAAAACATTTATCTTCCTATCTATTTGCAGAAGCACTTATCAAAAAGGTTGGTTATGCAGCTTTTTCTTTTCTTTTTCAAAAGGAGTAAGTACATCTTACTGCCTGAATAAATTTAGTCCCTCCCTGCATTTTCTAGGACAGATGTGTTGGTAAAGAGAGACCAGATTTCAAATACTTGCCCAGTTTTCCTCTTTAGGAATACATTGCCATTAGGATCAGCCCGTTTAAGATGCGTTTTTGTCTATGCATCTGAACTTGTAAATGTGGCTGCCATAAATCAACAGGTTACCCAGTAATGGGTTTATACAAATCCCTTTGGTGATTCTGAGTTAGGACACTGCTGGGGTATCAGTAACACTGAGTTTTAGGCTGTATAATATCACCTTTTTCAACAGAAATGTAACTTAGATGTCTAGTTAAAAAGAACTATTGCCGAATCTCCTGAATGGGATTTGGCTGCAAACGAAATCTGCAATTTCATCTTCATTGAAAAAATAAGTGCACTATAATATCTGCTAGCTGTGTCCCAAAGGGAAACCAGAGCAATGCAATACATTGCTTTCTTATCCTTAAGTTGACATCTCAAAAATAAAAATGTTCTTGCATTCATTGTCCCATTGTATCTCCACTAGATCAGATAAAGTGGGTGTGTTCTTGCTCTCTTTGAAGTTGTTTCACTCACTTCTGTGATAGCGGGATTTGAGCTGCGTATTTAAACACCGTCTAAACAAAAAGCTTGAAAGGCATTGTATGTGGTTTATGCAGTAATATCCACCCTTCATCTCTAAGTACAAGATATCTCGTTCTGTTATGAAAGTACGTGCATTATTTGAATGATCACTGAAAAGCTCACAATCATAAGATCTTTACCATTAGGCTACATTGTTTCTTATCGGTGGTTTTTTCCTGTCCCACGGAAACACTGCTCAAATTTAAACAGCTAGCCATTGAGTAACAGCAGTATTCTTTCAGGGTTTTAAGATATAGTAGAATTTCTTGTCTTCCTAAATGTGAGACACACCACCCTGGAAAAACAAATCTGAAGTATTTTACTAAAGAAAAGGCGAGGTTCCAGAAGCTCAATGAGTTATTTATCCCTGATATCAACGGATTCTCAAGGGTTCTTAAAATAATATATCACAATTCTGGTCAAAAATAATGTGTGGGAACTCAGTCATTCCATAAATATAAGGAAACGAACTATTTTGCTGTACACTTCCTACAGTTCCCCCTTTCTTTCTGTCCCATTTGTGTCTCCACCTCCTGCACCATCACCGAAATTAACCTTCCTATCTCTGCACGTACATTCTGTCGAAAGTTCCATGATGGAAAAATTGTAGGGCTCAAGCACCAGGTGTTGGTGCTGTCAGGACGTGGAAAAAAACCAAAACTATTGTACATCCAGGTGAGGAACAGCAGTGGAACCATTCCTTAATTCACACTAATTCTTATGTCCTGTCAAATCTGCTTCTCAACAATGCAAAGAGTCTTGGTGTACACAAAGCGATCTCACAAAATCCTCAGCAAATTGTGATTTTATTTAGTAGAAATTTAGGTGAAGGTCCTAAGTACTTAGAATTTCCCCTTTGTCTAAATTACATGCCTGGATTTCTTATATTTAAGATGACTTTGTACATACAAGTTTAAAAAATGGAAGTGACAAAATGATCAGTATAACTTCATATATACTCTCTTCTGTTATAAAATGTGTCACGGGATGATTATGTTTCTTCTCTTTAATAACCGTTATCATTCTAGTCTGAAATAGGTTTGGGTTCCCAAGGCATTTGAAAGGCTAAACTTGGACTGTGTGCATTTAAGTACATTCCAAATAAAACTCTATATTGCTGCTGAAGGAGAGGAGAGGAAACCTCCTCTGAAACTTACAATATAAACCAATAAAACTTATTGAAAAAAAAAAAAAAAAAGTGAATTATAACCTACTTTGAAAAGCTAAGGTAGCCCACAAAACTGTTCATGGGACCAGAAGAAAAAGCTTTATGCAGTCTGAGGTAATATTAAAAAATATTTTGTAAATTAGTAAAGCAATTTACAGCAATAACTGGGCGACTGTAGACCATAACCTAAAACAATAGAAGCAAACCTGGAGACACACTTTAGCAATCCTGATTTCTTGCAACAGTTTCTGTAGCCTAATTTTATGCTGTGTGAATAACTACCCTTGCTTTGAAGTACTAGCAAGTAAAACTGTTCTCAAATATGAATATAAAATGTATTCTTTAAAGGAAATGGGTTAGGAGGCAGACTTCAGGAGACATTGTCATTCTTCGCTTGTACATTTTAGAAGATGTTACCCCACAGTAAATATATATCCTGGTTATATCCATTGCAATTCTAGACCTTGAAGTTACTACCTTTGTACTTTGCACATCATTTTGATTTCTTTTTACCCTTCACAGTTTTACATGGAATAGAAGCCTAATGACCCACTCCACCCGAGCAGGGTATTTCCTGGTAATTAATTAATGGCAGTTAAGGGATTTTAGATTTGCTGTTGGCACTCAACTCAGTGAATTGTCAACAATCAGGAAATACCCTCCCTGCTTGTCCTATCTGCCAAATTACTAATTAAGCATCTACTACTGAAAAGCAAACAACATTTTTATGTTGTTCCTAGGTTCATCCATTTCAATGAAATTAATCAATTAAATCTTGTACTGCCTAAAATCTAAACAATAGATGATTTGCACTGTATACAAGGGACCATTTCTATTGCTGGAAATAGACTATAAAATAAAGCAAAAATATAAAGGAAGTGATGAAAGAGATAGGCAACTCTGCCTGCAAACCCTCTCCTTATCAAATCAATATAACTATTGGGTTTGGGGATATAGAATATACTCAGAACTGTTGCTTATATCCAGCTTCTCATGATAGTTTTACAAATGCAGAAAAGCCAAAAATTAAACTGAAAATATTAACGTATTTGATCTGTATTTGCTGAGTAGGAAGAAACGCATAAAGAAAAGGAGAGAGAAGGAAGAGAGAGGAGAGGAAGAGGAGGTAAACTGTTGAAATGGGTCTCATTTAGGAGGGACTAACTTCACAAAACCAGTATGAAAAAATGGAAGCGAAGCGTTCCTGTTCACCTTCCACCTTATAATTCAGAGCTCACATGACACAGCCAAGATATTTGGGAATTAGGGTCAACGCTTCTCTGTGCATGAGTGAAGACAAAAATTTCAATCCAATGGTTCTCTTGATTCCTTGGTCTCCTCCAGGAGATTCTTGTAGTCTACAGTACCTCTAAAATAGCAATCCCTCCTGCACAAGTTATTCTATTTTACATAAAATACAAATGCAGTCATTACACTGAAGAAAGCAAGCATGAGTGCTAGTGTAGACACTGAATCTCAGGTGATCCAATGATCCCATCAACTGTTAATTTACAATATTGTAGGCAGAAGGAAATGCCCCTCCCCTGGTTGCTTTTGAATAACCTCTTCATTTTTACTTACAGCCGGCTGAAACTGGCATTAAAAAGATATACAAGTTGAGCAAAACATTAGGATCTGACTGGAAACAAATTTGCCTCTTTTTTTTTTTTTAAATAAATTGCTTTCGTATTGACTGTTAAGAAATCAGCCTGTGTATGAGCTAAATAAATAAATCATATTCATACAGCCCACTCACGTAAAGGAAATTACTCTCAAGTCTCCGTGTTCTAAATGTCCAACCCACTCTTCTTAGGCTGTATATTTATGCCTTCTGCAGAGATCAAACAGTTTTAATTCTTAAAAGGGATTACCCAGGAGATGTACTCAGCCATGCTCAGGGATTGGGTAAGACTCTAGACTTCTGACTTTCTTATTACCTTTCAGTCTGTTTCACTAATGTGGGACTCGCGGAAACTCTGAGCCTGAAAAGCGTCAGTGCCCATTATTACCTTACATCAACAGCAGCAGCCAGAACAAGAACAATGGGAGCTGCTTCCAGGAATGATGAGGAAGGCTTTGTTTGGATTATCCCTTGGTACAGTGATTACCATTGGGTAGGATCACAAGCAGAAGGCAATTATTCATTTTTTAGCCTCTTCTACAATGTCATGACAAGGAATGAAGCTTTCATCTCCTTAAAACAGATACTGTCCCTTGCTTTGGCACAAACTCGCCTTATGCCTAATCCTATGCTTTAAGAATAGTTAAAGAAAAAAGAATATTTTTCACGCTCTCTTTGCAACGATGAAAAAGAGTAAGATTTATCAAACATTAATTTACTTCCCTTAGTTACCTAGCACTTCAGAGATCTCCTGCTAGAAAACTTGCATGTTTTTATTAGATTGCCATCACTAATTATAAAAAAAATACTTTCCAAGCACAAATCATGTGTTCTTTACGTGCTTAATTAGTAGAAGCCTGCATCAGTGCCTACGGGAGTCAATGGAAGACCTTGAACTGATGGCAGTTAATCAACCAAATTTTTTGTTGTTAGGTTTAGTAAGTTTTTCAAGTTGCAAAGGAAGCAATCAAGGGTTGACCAACAAACAATTCCATTTCTTTTAAATAATTTTCTTTTTGTCTTTTCAGAGAGATTTTCAAAAGCTGTTGACAAGGGACTTGCTGAACAAGGGTTCAGCTGCAATAGAAGACAAACTTTCCCTTAACTTCAGGAGCAGCATATTTTTATTAACCCTAGGTTCTCTTCAAACTTCTTCCTGTAATTTTATATTTGTCTTTTAGCTGTAAAACAAAGGACTGTTTTGTCACTGCCATAACAAAACCTCTGCGTCAGTGGAATTGGATCTTTTGAGGCCAGCAGGTACTCAACACGTGTACTGTAATAAGAGCTAATACTCTGTTAAGAAATGAAGTTTACATAAGCAATATAGTACTATTTAACAATTTGGCAGTGTAAAGGCTGACAGGCACAAATGTTAGACCTGACTGCAGTTGCTTAACCTGTTAGAGTGAATCCTCTGAGAAACTTTAAAAATCTTTCATTCTGAAGTCATTGACCACAGAAAAAAATGCTTCTTTCAGCAACAGTTATTTGTGTCAAAAGCCTACAACCTTCTACTTTTTTTACGAAAAAGAAGAAACATCTCCGTCTAGAAAAGAAGTATTATCTTTGCAATGTGCTTTTAAATGAAAGTTCTGCCTTTCACATACACTTGAATTGATTTTGGAGAAAACACACCCTACTTTTTTTTTTTTCACAAGTGCTGAGCAGCAAGGTTTTATTCAAAGGAATTTTACAATTGGGTATTTATGTTACTATAGGTCAAAGTGTTGTTGCCATTAGAAAGTGGAGCTACACAGAATAAAACAAATGTTTGCATCCCTGTATCTTGCGACAACCGCCTTTCTCCTTCAGTCCCAAGACTGTTCTGGTTTACAGCAGCCGTCAATGGCTGCAAAGAGCTGAAACTGCACAAATCGATGTTGAAACATCCTGGCCACTTTCCTTCTGTAGATGAGCAGGTAAGCAAGAGGAGATATGGAAAGCAAGCGTCATTGGTGAAATACAAAGAAGTCCAATTTGCCTCTGAGGCATGGATACCAAATAAAGTGGTTGTTGAGCTCCAAGAACCTTCCCAGTTAAATGAAGGTTACATTTGCCTCTGCGCCTGGTACAGGATTTATTAGAAAATACATCAATATCAGAATTGACAGATTTAAATACCTATGGGAAAGCAATCTAAATGTAGGCATCTGGATGAATCCAGATTTCCCATCTTCTCATTTTCTTTCATCTCTTCCACCTTTAGGGAGAGCTGTAAGAGCCCAAATGCATCCAAGCATCAGACCCCTTATACCTCATATTGGGCCTCTACGTTAAAAACTGTAATCTAAAGACAGTGCTCATGTAAGGTTTGTACTGTCTACACAGGGAATGCTCACGGCTCAGCTCTCAGTCCCTTCCAGGGAGCAGTAAGTGCATGCTGACATGGCTGCGCATGGACAATCGTGTATCCGCTCCACCCAGCTCAGCAGGTCTGAGAAAGCTCCGATTCGGAAGCCACGCAGCACCATTAACTGAGAGTCAAGGTACGTTAACTCAGGCTCGGTGCCACACCAATTAGGTTACACAACTCCTGGCCAGAAGTGCCTCACATCCGGCCCACTTAGGATACAGGGAGAACAGATCTATAACAATATGTTCTTGTACTCTCACACAGGTAGACATACTTCATATTTTCTCAAAACATGGTGTACAATTTTCACATCTTCCTTTTTTGGCTCTGAACCCAATAGGAAGATGGTTTTAGATGGGAAGGAAGTAGTTTGACTGAGTAAGAATCCTCATCAATAAAGGATCACAACACTTTGTAAACTACTTGAGCATCAACTAAAAGTTTGCCTAGGGAACTTGTGAATTAAACTTATCCAACAACCAAAAGAAAATATCTATTAAAAGATATCTAAATGTGGTAGAGCACATCTAAAGGTATGTAGGTATATTTTTAATTCCTTTTATTGCCTACACCATCAGTTCAACACCTAATTTGTTTGCGGCTGCAACAGGTGTGAGTTCAAAGCCACTGCAGCTGAACACACACAGTCAGTATAGAAATGAGCAGCAAAGCAGTGGGACTGGAAACCTACGAAATAGAAAGGTATTTACACAATATTAGTTGATTATCCAGCTTTTTATAAAACAGCCACACCTATAACAAATAAAAAACATTTGTCAACAAGAATCATTTCGCACCAGAATTTGTGAAGGTGCTAGCAGGCTGCAAAAATGTTCTACAGCACTGAGCCAAATATTATATGATAAAAAAGTAAAAGCTACACATACACACAACCCTCTTTGCCGAAAGACGTCCTTGTGTTTCCAACCTTTTCAGAAAGTAACTTAAAAACACAGTGCCTGATCTTTTCGAGTGGCCTCTAGGACTCCAAGGTCACCGAAACAAGCTGCAATTAAAAAGGGTGTAATGAGGAAAGGTCATGAAAAATGAATAGGAACATGACCCAGCACTACCCAGCAGCGAGGTACAAAAACAAGCGGGATGGGAAGGCGCCAGCCAGCATGCTTTCCTATCTAATCAGCTGGGTCTCTGATAAAGGAGGAAGTAAGTTAAGGGAGGGAGTCTTCAGCACTTAATCCCCAAGACTCCATTTCTGCACTGCTAATGTAGTGTCTTTAGGATTCAGGCCAAGAGAATAACTAAAAGGAAGCTTAGCAGTCACTAATTGTCAGCTTCGTATTTGTTCGTGGATAATTATGACCTGCCTGAACTAGGACGGCAGATACTGCTTTTCACGAGTGACTTAGCACTGTCAACACAAGGGGAGATATTTCGGTCTGTGAAGCCTCACAAAACAAACCCTGATACACATCTCTACCGTGACAAGGCTGTGTGGGTGCATTACCCAGGCCTGGGCTGACTTTCACACTTCATTTCTCCTTAAATACTCAATGACATTTCAAGCACACTGTTATCTTCCTGTCATGATAAAAATACGTATTTTCTAGCATCCTGTGGATATTACGTGGTTGGATCTGAAAAGCATCAAAGCTGATACCCATCCCTCACAGAGATGTTGCCCTGCCAAAGTTGAATTCAACACCTAAGGTAATTCAACCTGAGTTGCTGCAGGTTGCTCTGCAGCCCATCTGAAGAGGCAGACCCATCAAATCGAGTAGGCAGCGGGAGGCTTTTCCAGCTGAATGGACCTCCGAGATCTCTGCCGCAAGAAACTTGAGGTGACTACCAAAGGAAGAAGGGAGCTCGCAAAGAAACACACAACTTCTGTCTAAATGGCCTATGCCTGTAAGGATTCTCCAGGCAGAATTCATTCAGAAGCATGTCTCGGTGTTTTGCTGCACTGATTCTGAACCGCACTCCAGAGCAGAACTGTAACATATTCGAAGCGATTGCTTTGGCTTTGATTCAATAATTACTTTAATGAGAAAAGTGAGCTGTTTATATTAAGATATCTTGCTTACACAAGACAAGCTGCTTCACCACAGCTAGGAATCATTAGTCATTATTAAAGTAGGTACGCAGAAAATTGCAGGCTCCATCTTCCCACGATGAGATAGTATTAAAAGGTTTTAAAGCAAAGCAGCTCGTTAATTTGCATGCAGGCCAAACAACATGTCATAATCATTGATTTTAAAAAGACTAATTAATTTATTTTTACCTCTTCACCATCCAAAAGCAAAATCAATTAAAAAATGTATTTGAATATTCCAAATCAAATGGGAATGGTAGTTCAACTGAATATTCAACTAAATGCCAGTTACCCTGTTCATCACCATTTTAGTCAAGAGTAAAATATCTATTTTGAAAAACAACCAACCTAATAGTTTTCCACACTTCAAAACAACTTCAAAGATACTAAGACAATAACAACAACAAAAACACAAAATCCAAACAAACAAAAAAAACCCCTTCAACAGTTTACAATATGATAAATAAAGTTGGAAACAGAACTACATAAATCATTTTATTCACAAATTTCAATACTTTCGCAGGTTTCCTAAGTCTCAGTCTGAATTTGGAGAAGACTCAAAATTTAAAGGTTGACCTAAAGTACGTATTAAGGCAATATTCCTGTATTATTAGCCTGCATTCGTGGCTGATTTGCCTAACATGCTCTTTCAGCAAAGTAGCCTCTCCTTTCACAGAGAGGATTATGATCTGGGAATTATCTTGGAAAAGGCTTGGTCATATGTTTTTATTTTTTCCTAGCCACTTTGCTTTCTTTTTCTTTGCCTTCCCTGCCAAGTAAATGACTGCCTTGATGTTTTCCGGACTGTTTCACAACTAGAACACCTCAAAATACTTCAACAGACCACTTCTTTCCTTGGTCATATTATAGGGAAAGGAGAAACCCTCATATCTCTTGGGGAAAAAAAAGAAAAGTTCCATAAATTTGTAAGTGGAAATTTAAGACCATAATTACATGTCTATATACATGAGGTTTTGAACCAGACATGAAAGTCTCTACTGTTCTTATTCTGATCTCATTAATTGAAACTAGGATGGAAACCTCACGAGAAATAATAGCTTTTTTCTATGAAATGAGATTCCTGGAAAGTGAAAATCAGGCAGAGAAGAAAGCCAGCTATAATTTCCAAGCTTCAAACATGGCATAAATCAGCCCACAGGCTGGAAACCCAGACTCTCCACTCCCCTTGGGCAAGAAGAGGGACAGACAGCAGAACAAAAACCTGTCATTAACCAGGAAATAAAACTTGCTTTCTGCCTCTCACTGGATCAGAGGATGGGGTTAATTGTCATCAGAAAATGTGTGGATTCTAAGTGAGGGCCATCCTCCAGGCCTGAGAGCTTAGGGGCATGACTTGACCAAGGAGGGATGCAAAATAATTAAGTTTGCTGCTAGTTTATAGCACATGTGAAAATGAACCCAGACCAAAAGAACAGAGTAGCCTGGATTACTAACCAGATGCTGGCAAAAATTTTCCACCCTGTTTCCTATTTACTGGAGCAGCCGCTTCACCAGTTCCTCCTCCTTCAGAAGCTGCAGGGAGACACTTTATTCCAAGAACATTTTCACAGTTTCGTTTTACATTAATGTTCTTTTAAACCAGATTCATTCATACCTAGCAATCAGCTATTCCTTAAATGATGGATTGCCCCAAACAAAATACATTTAAAAAAAATGTGAATCAGATGGTTTAGGAGAAACTGGTGTGGTGCTAGAGACTGCTTCCGAATGCCTTCCTTGCTGAACCTTTCCTAGTTTAAAACTTACCGCCGCTGTATGAATAAACGTATATATTCCAAAGGCCAGAAATAACAGCAGCTCTTGAGATTATAATCTTTAAAAATTGTGCTCATTAGTTTAAGTGGAGTTTTAATGCTTGCAATCAATGCATATGTCTGCCAGCATCCCCAAGTACATGCAATTATATCCAATTTTTGGAAAAGAAACAAAAACTACTGTCACTTGAGTTACTGCTTCCTTTGATAACCCTTTGCCCATGCAATTAATCATCAGTCATGAAACATTACCACAAACCCCAAATAACATGACGCAAACACTGCTCCAGGCATAGAAGTCACTTTTCTAACAGTAATTTGTTGCTTGATATAAATGTTTTGGGGGGTTGCTAAATTAAGAAAAACATTAATAGGCACTTGCCCTGCTGGCCAAGATGCCATGAAATCCTGGATTAAAAAAGCGAAGATGAAGCCAGTCAATTTACTCTCCATTCTTTCAAAACAAACTTAGCAAAAGAATTTATTAAATAACAGTTTTGTGAGTCTTTTCTACAACACTTTTTTCCATGTGTGCCTTACTTGAGAATTCTAAAGGAACCTTTATCCTCAGCAAGAGCATCTCTGCTCCAGGGGCTTATTTCTCAAACAAAACAACAGCGTAGGCTGTTTTATGTGTAGTATCAGAATTAAATACTCCATAAACAATTCTGTTATGACAACTATGATTTAATGAGGAGAATAAGAAGTTCTCTAGAGCTAACTACTTCTTTATAAACAGACACTACTTGCATCCAACCAAATAGAAAAAAAAGAGGGGATTGAAACAGAATACCTAATTTTGATTTCACATCTAACATACCTGCTTAGTATTAGTTATTCTGCATATGATTTATAGCCTTTAGAGATGAGACCTAGGCACAGAGAAGCCACTCCAACTTGAAGTGATGTGCAAATGGGCTTTCAAAGTTTCTAAAAAATTACAGCAGCTTTTTACACATTTGAATGACTAAATATTGAGAATGAGTAGCATCCAAAGAAGTGGCATATTTCAGAAATTAAGAGGTTTAGCTATATATAGCAAATTAAACTGAATCACTAAGAGTGCACAGCTTTTGAATCCAGCCCCCACACCATCAAGAGTTTTTTAAAATGTGGATAATAATAACAATATTAGTAAGGAGGCTTTTAATTTTTTCTCCTTTTTTCATCTTTGTAATCACCACAGCTTTAATCAGATTTGGATTCTGAACAGCAACAGGCAATTCTGAAAAAACTTGTTTAAAGAAAAATCAAAATACGTATAAAAAGCTCTCCTAAATTACCCAGACCCAAGCATAAAGTTTCAGGTTGGATGAGCAAACTGTTCTTTTCAAAAATCCAGGATTTCATATTACTGGGCAAGCTGGAAAGAGACTCAGTTATTCTTTTGAGACCCATCATAGGGCATTATGCACAATGGGATGATCTGCGATTATAAAAATACAGTGCTGAGGGTAACAGGATGTTCTTGAGGCATCATCATTGAAAGGTCACGCAGGCCTCCCAGTCCTGAGGATCCAGACAATCCCGTCTTGCTGCCCACCAGTCCTTTAAACACACCCTTTCACATCATCATATACAGTTACGTACTGCAGACTGGCATCGTAGCCAGCCCTGCCACGACTAGTACCATTAAGGGGTTTTCCTCAGAGTAAGAAAAATCCACATCGCTTATATGTGAGACTTCTGGATTTTTGCACAAGGATGGCAGAAACAATTGGAAAATCCTAGCTTGGCCTTGGGCCCTTATCGACGTGTTTGCAAACACTAAATACAACTGGTATTTTAATTTGTATCAGAAATCATGCACAAAACCAATAGTCAGCATGTCTACCATCAGCAGCTAGGAGGGACTTGCATTTTATCATCTCCCATTTCAGCATCACTCATTTATTTAAAAAAACAAACAAACAAGAGGTGCCTTTTTGCAATTCACTTACATTGAAAAAACCAGCCAAACAACAAACCTTCTCATTCACTGGCTTGTATTACTTGCAAACACGGGGCTTTGCAAACCTGATCTCATAGTGGCATAATTGTACTATTGGTTTCGTGACTCATTCAGTGATTACATGCTAACTGCTAACTGGCCACTCCTTGTCACTCGCTATTTGCCAACGCAGTATTTATCCAAACCAGAATGTGCTGACCGAAAAGCAATGCTGTTAAAAATGCACTTCAATTAAATCACAAAGTTGCTTTTTTTTTTTTTTTATAACATCCTTGTGCAATTTTTGCATGCGTAACATAAATGCTGAAGTTGTTTGTCCTTTAAATGGTAAAATTAAAACAGTTTGGGGTTTAGTTTTGATTCTATTATAGCCAGACTTAAGAACAAACCATAAAAAAAAGACTCTTAGTGCTTCTAGATCTGCATTGATTTTGGAGCAAGAATGTGTTCCTAAGCCCATCCCTGAAGTTTGTTACCACAAAACTGACCACAAAGGGGGAGTTGCTCCCTAGAACCGACACAAAGCTCTACACACTTCCCCTTGAAGGAGAAGGGGGCATTGAGAGGGAGGAGAGACAGAGGTTGCTGCGGCCTGTAGCAAGTCACACCCCCCTTGCTCTGCCAGGTTGCTGCATACCACAGGCCCAGTGCCCGCAGGGATGGGAAGTGGGTTTTCTTCACTGCTATCAGCTTTTCCACAAGGTTGTACCACGCAAGTTAGAATGCACGTTAGCAACCTAGGACTCTGCCCAGCATCCCTCCCTTCAACACCACCGAGACTGGGCAATCTTTTCTTGAACAACCACAGAAAGAAGACCCAGGCCAAGGCCCTCCCCTTGGACGTTTCAGAACCCTCCTTTTGTGTCAGCCCCACAGAATTCACACATTACAGAGATCTTGAGGCTTCAGAAAGAACTGATTTGTGGAAGAAGCACGGAGCAGACATTTCAGAGATTTTCTAAAAAGGATGATCGTCTTCCTTTATCTCCTTTCGAGGTCTTAACAAGCAAGTGATGCTTTCCCAACTACAGAAAACTGGCTTATCCAAAGGCTTTGGAACTTACCTAAAACACTTGCTCTTTCTATTTCTATTTCGGGTCCTAAAAATCCTGTTAGTACATGTAATCTATAAAATTAATCACTATAATTTCAAAAGAACAATACTCAAGATCAACGTTCTGCCATGTGAACTCCAAAGTGCTAAATCTTAAGAAAGCCTGTACGAGCCAATTCTGATGATGTTTCCAGTACAACAAAGCAATCGCAAGATACTTGGAAAGTTCAGAAAATGACAAAGTTCAAATGAACAGCAAAGTTGGGTGTTTTTTAGAAATTAAATTCAACTTCCTGTAGCTAATAAACCAAGGCCAAGTTGGAGAGAGAGAACAATTTAAAAATGCTAGAAACGTTGTTCAAACAATACTTAAATACTGAACTTTTTTACCATTGATGTAAATGGGGCAAAAGGCTGCTTGTAAGACCATTAACCTAAGCCAGCCTAGTGGTTGCATATAGTTGTCATATACACAATTTGATCTACACAGTAGTGTACAACCGCGAATCTAACTTAGCTTTGCTACGAATACATGCTGATACAGAACTGACAGTCAAACTGGAGATGGCCCTGGACAACCTGCTCTAGTTTATGCTGCCTTGAATAGAGGCATTTAACTAGACAATCTCAACAGAACCCTTGCAACCTCAACCACGCTGTAATTGTTAAAGAAGAGCTCCTTGGAACCAAACTTGGGATCAATGTAGATGGCTATGTTTTGCTGAGTTCAAAAGCTGATGTCAAAGAAATAATCTTGTCTTCATTTCCCTTTGGTTCTTCTAAAACAAGAACTTCTAGGAACAAATAAAACTACCCCAGTGAGACTAACCTTTATATCTGAGATGCATACTATGATGATATTTTTATCTTCACTTAGAACCTTAAAACGAGCCTGACTTGCATTACAGAATATTTGAAAATAAATGAAAACAAAAAAATATACTGGATGTAAAAAAAAAAAAAACCAACAAAAAAACCCCAAAAAAAACACAAACCAAAAAACCATGAGACAAATGCTTCCTCTTACATTTCTATTTTTAGTACTAAGCTTGACATGACCTTGAATTTCCCATGCTATAATGAGACATAAATATGCACATTTACTGATGAGATTCTACTGATTACTGGGGAGGTGAGATCACATACCTTTGCACTCTGATTATACCCTTACAGTTTTCAAGAAGCATTTTTTTTTTTAGATCTTCAAAATGGACATATTACATACTCAAAAATGTTGCACATTTAAAAGTACTCCTCAATTATATATATTTTCAATCTGGATTTATCTAATGTCTTAGAGTTCATTTTTGTAAAAAATTACAAAGGAAGTATTAACCTACAGAAGACAGGTGACAGTGCACTAAATGGATGGTCTGATTGTCCCTCTGACAGAAATATTTCACAGCATACGTAACATCTGATGTTTTTTTCCTTGGCAGATGTCAAGCAGACAATGAAATCGCCATTATTCTGTACAGTGAGGTTTTCCCACGCTGAAGGAGCAAACATGTAATTATGGCTTAAGAGTATTTATTATTCAAGAAAATTACAGTAAAAGAATCATTTCCACATGATAAAGTATGCAGAGCAAACTGATTGTCTGTAGACACCGGCAAAATTCTGGTGCTCTTCAAAGAATACTTTTCATTTCATCACTTCAGCCTATACCTGGGCTGAAGAATCTCATTCTGTTCCTCATTCTCCAGTCCAGCTATAGGCATTTCTCAGCTTTGTATGTAAACATGTATAAGGTAAGGACTTAAAGGTTCAAAAATGTAAAGAAAACTCCGATTCTTCTCCATGGTAAATATCCCACAGAGCTGACTTAGCTTTAAGAGTTATTAGCTTTTGATCTGATAAAAAAATATTCTTTTAAAGTCACATGAAAGCTCTATTGGCCAGCCCTGCTCACCAGTTAGCAAAGGTCACTGGAGTAGAGAACAGCTAATCATGCGAAAGTCAAGGGCAATTCCAAGTAGTTACAGTAGCAAGAGTCATTTAGGGATTCTCTCAAAGTACTTCTTAAACTAAAGTGTCTCCACTGCAAGCAGCTCATAGATCAGCAATTCAAAACTCAGCATAGTAGCTGAGAGTCTGCTTTTATTATCACGACCCTCATCTTTCTGACACACTACTGGAAATGTTCTCCAGCTTTCTGTCTTGGGTTGTCTGTGCTCAGCTCCAGAGAGCTTCAGGGATTCAAGTGTGGTTCTTAGTAAGTTGGGCCAATTTTGCAAACTAAGAGGTAATTGTTTAAGCAACATCAAGTCCTCAAAACAGAAAACTAAGACATGCAACTACACATAAATTACCACTACTCTTTATGACAAAGCACTCCTCAAAGTGATTTCTTCAGACCTTCTCACTGCCCAGTCATCCATTTTGTACTATCAAATGAATGCAACCCAAGGTAGAGCACCTACTGGTTTTACAGTCTATTACAAAGAAAATGAGATAGGAAATACAAAGACTCCATTAACGGAGGCTGTCTATCTGCAGAAAGTTTATGTACATTAAGAACAAAACACTTCTGATACTACCAAAAATAGGATGCTGGTAGAATAGAATGTTGTATTTTTAACATCCCTCCAGGGACATCCACATTCATTTGTACCACTTATATTGAAGCCAAAAGCAGAAATGTTGAGATTATTTTTAAAACCACCTGGTCCTGCCTCTGAGACTCAAATTGTCACATATGTTGGAAGAATCATGCCACAACATCAAGAAATCACCCATGCCTCACCTATCAAGGGCTGCTTAAAATTCATATATGCTGCCTAAAAGGCAGTGGAGAGAAAGTAATTAATCCTACCATGATGAATCACCATCATGAATTTTAGCATCAAAGAGACAACCCAGGTCCATGAGCCACATGAATGAATACCCAGACCACAGAATCATCTGCATTTGAAGATTTTACTGCAGTTCAAGTTACTCAAAGACGAGTTCTGGAAGTAACAGCATAAGACTTAAGCATCAGCACAAGAAGCAATGACTTCACATGCAACAGATAACAATAAATAATAAAACGCTATTAACAAAATGTACAGCTTAAACCACCTGGTTATTATTAACAAAAGATTGTGATACTAGATTATCCTAGGTCTGCATAATTAAAAGATACAGGGAAACCTGACCAAAAGAAATGTTTTCTCTCCCCCTCCACCCCATCTTGGTCCAACTGACCATTTTAGACTGATTCCTTCATTTTAAAACGTATGTATTTTATATTCCCCAAAGTGTATGTATTGCTACATTGCTGGGATTCTGTTCTACAGGCATTCGATTCATTGTACAATTCATACCTTCCTTGATTGCCCTCTTTCTCTAATATACTAGAAAAAGGGAAAGAGATCAGCTAAGTGCATTTGAAAACTCAATTGTCTAGAAATCAGCAAAAAGTGTTGCTATTTTAAGCAACACAGAAGGGTAACAAAATGAAACCTCAAGCTTCCAGCCATTCCATTTTCTTTGCAGTTAAGGGATGGAAAGCAATCAACTCTCAGTTAATTCTGATTTCACAATTCTTGTCAGGTTTCAACAATAGGCATCAAACACAGAGGAACCCACCCCATCTGGTGATATATTTCCCTACAACCCCCTCCCTCCAGCTGTCCTCATCTGCCTCTTTATACTCATTTTGTATAATAAGGATACCGAGAGGATGCACACAGAGTTCCAGGCTCTGCTGGGGAAGGCTGGTCTGTAAAAAGATGTTATTGTTAGAGGTATTGCAGGAACGGCTTTGCCTTTTCCCCACTCTCTTTAACTTTTGCCTCCTACCACTCTGCTGTTGCTGGCAGTAGCTAACCTTTCCCTGAGCAGAGCCTTGGGCGCTCCCTGGCAGACCTTCCCGGGCAAAGGTCTGAGCTTCATCTGTTGCAACAGGCTGGAAATTCTGTGGTAACTTTATTTAAATATATCTCCAGGTTTCACACTTAATGAGTCATTCTGATAGAAATATAACAGACAATTCAGAAATCGTTGAAAGAGAGGAGAAAGAAAGGTACCTCTTCCTAGCACCCATATTTCAACTTGTTAGACCTTTCTCATTCTAATTAGAAGAGGTATTTCAAATAATGTCTAATCCTGCACTACCCCTATACCACACCAGCAGGTCCATGGTTGTAACTAAAGCTTAGCACAGAAACATCCCCTTTATCTAAGCAGAAATCCCCACTCTTCAGTGGTGCCAACCTCTCCCACAAAGCCCAACCTAGAAACCCATGCAAGATCCAGAAGCAATGAGCATTAATCCTGTAACTACAGGCATCAAAAGTGAACTCAAAACACACTTGAATGGCGTCTTTTTCTTTCCTCATGGGTGCTGTTTTGTCCTCAGTCTCACACTAAAGATGGGAAAGTTTGGAATGAGGGACTTTTAACATCAGGAAAAAGCAAAAAACCATGAAGTATCTATTTCTCATTTCAATGGCACCTGTAGAAGTGGAATTGGGAATACCGTTGAAACTGCCTAAATTTACCTGATAGTGTCAGTCTTCCTTTTAATGCCCACTTAATTGACACACGCTGTTAAGGTGAATACGAACTGAAGAGATCATTCAAAATACTCCTGAGATCATTGGAGAAAGAATTGCCCAAGAGTAAAAATTACACCAGTGGCCCGAAGGACAAATTTACACTGTGAAGGAATGTTCAAATGATTGTGACTAGTGACTAGCCAGAATCTGTCATTTCCCTCTTTCAACTGTATTGACACAGGTCATGCAGTGAGGAGACATTTATCCAACTCACAATGTAACTGTCAAACTTGCAGTTACAAAATGCCTCAAGAAAAAAGATCAATGGACTAACATCCAGACCTCACATTAAAACATGATATTCAGACAACTTAAATGCTCAGGTTCTGTGCTATAAATTACATGCATCAACCTTTTTAGTTACATTCCTCTTCTTTTTTTAGTATTAACTACTGAACAAAATTACACCAATTATGAAAACTAATAAACAACCCTCCTACCAGTACACTTCTGCTTTCCAAAACATCACTGAAAGACAGAGCCGTTATTGTAGTTTCCAAGGTCATTTATAGAGGTTCTCTCCTAATAGCTGGGCCTTTTTGGCACAAGGGTAATTCCTCGATTATGCCGTACGTTGAGGGCAGTGCTTTAGATTCAAGGCTGAGGCTGTTAAAAGAGGCTCTATGTCAAACATCTGCAGTGGGCTTCATGCAGATATGAATGCGCTGAACTATTATCTCTGTATGCAGAAGGCCATTCTGAGAGGATAACATGGACTTCTCACCTTAAATGTCTTGAGCTTTGAAAACCAGCAAAGGTAAAGAAGTTGGACAATTAAATGTAATCACGATTTTTAAATGATCTATATCAATTCTTTGTCTTTGTCTCACTTTTTCTTTATGTATAGCACCAGCCACCCTGCAAAGATCACATGTCTAATTTCACATGTTCCCATAAAGGGAAAAACAGTAATTCAATTTTACAGAGAAAAAAAAAAAAAAAAAAAAAATCACAGATGCACAGAATGGTTGAGGTTGGAGATCCACGGGTCCAACCCTCCTGTAGAAGCAGCATCAAGTAGAGTAGGTTGTGCAGGGCCCTCTCCACTTGGGTTCTGACTGTCTCCAGGGATGCGTACTGCACAGCTTCAAGCTTTTACCTCACTCAGCTAAACTGACCTGCACCTGCCACAAATTTTGATTTAAGCTTCTTATAGTCAGCGTTTTGTTCAGAGAAGTTCAAAGTTGTGACAACAGCACAGCTTTACAACCATAGTCAGAAGAGAAAGTACTGAAAAGGAACTTCCTATCACTATGGCTACTCAGTCCTTCAGTCAAAGCAGGAATTACACGAATTTTACTGTGAGGATTTAGCCTGAGACAAGATTATTTCCACAGATTATCAAATAACAAGTTGACATCTTTAAGTTGCTTTGAGGTTATCAAGCAATCAAGCGCTCTGGACAAACTCAAATGATTTAAGAGCAGTCATAAATAATTCTTTGTTATTTGGGTAGTGTGTGGGGAGCTGTTAGGTTTTTTGTTTTCTGCAAATGAAACATTACATATGGGATTAGGATCTGCTCATAGCAACAGTTCCCACAAATACAGAAAGTAGTTGTCTCATACCAAGTGTTCTGTCCCTACACATTGGGTGGAAAGTTTGGAAAAGAAATCTCTGAACCTGAATAATCAGTGCATTGGGTGGAGCACTCACTTCGCAGCACTGAATATTCACCTCTGGAACCGAGTTCAGATCCAAGTCAAACTGATGTAACAGAAAATTCTCCAAACAGAGCATTAATAATGAAACTTCTAATCAGAAATCAGCTTCAGAAAGGTCATGTCTAGGGCAACTTATTTTTTAATTACCTGTTGAACCCTATCTATGGTCAGACTATTCTAGAGCTCTAATCTGAAAAAGACATTTTTAATACTTTCATCTGTTTTTCAAGATTGTAACTGCTAAATTAGATGCTAAGTTAGTTGAAAATTTAGGTTTTTGTTTAGATCTCTGAAGGATTTATCATCTGCAAATTCAGCCTCACAGAGAAAAGAACCAAGCCAAGAAGACCAAGAATATATATTCAAGCCAAAATCCCATGACAGGGCACAGAAAAATACATCTGTATCTCATCCTTTTCTGCTCCTAATACTTGTCTCTATCTATAGCAACCGGTTGTGTCCGAGTGAGACAGAGGGCTTCACACAAGCCACAAAGGTGGGGAAGTGCCACTGAGCGCTACTTTACTGTATTTTTCCACTTGCTGGATCCCTACTATCAGCAGTGCAGTATCTTGAGAAAGATGTTCTCGGAACAACTTCTATCACTACAGAAACATGCACTAGGGCAGATGACAGACAAATGAAGTATTTCAGTATTAACAACTGGGATGTATACAGGGGAACGCTCTAGGAAAAAGGCAGATCAAAGAATCCGGTTTTTCCCTCCTGTCCATTGTAAAGTTGAAGAAACATTGGCTCTTTCATCCACCCCACAAAGACTTCTGTGTTGATTTGATGCAGAAAAGAAGGACTGTAATTTTGGGGCAAAGTTTGCTGATAAAATGAAGCATAAGGCAAAGCGGCGCTGCAGCTCTGGTGTGAAAGGAGCAAACACGACCCAGCCGAGTTTACGAAAGCACACTTACCCTTGGATTTAACTTAATGCTAGATGTAAGGAAACATGCTTACCTCGCTGATGGATTTTGTATGAGGGAACAATGCAAACTTGGGGAGAAAATGCTTCCAATTTCAGAATAACTATTTCAGAAGAAGTGTTTTACAAATATCTGCATTTGCCTAGGAACAGAAAATTCCTGCCCCTTCTTAGCCTATAGTCATCAGCCTCACGGAGCCTGAATGAAAAGGCAGAGACTTTGGCAATAAGCCTGAGGCTTACGCTGCCAGCTAAGGCCCACATCTGACATGCTATATTCTGACATTTTATTACTAGTTGTGCTCCGAGGCAATAAAATGGCATGGCACAATCTGATGATTTCAGTTCAGTGGAGGACTTTGATAGGACACTTCTTCCCGCATGCACCATTTGATATTTATATTTGTGTGAGAGACTTCACAGCAGTGACATTAAACATGTTTTTAAGCTATTGATTTTCAAAGTTATGTGAAGTGGTGGTAACAAAGAAAAAAATGAATTTTGAGACTGATCTTAATTACCTATATTCTGGAAAAGTCTTCTACGTACTTTCATTACATGTCAGTTTGACAGCTCCTGAAACTACCACCAGGAGCAGAGTTCAACTATTGGAAGCTCTGGGAGTTATATTCTTATGACCTGAATCCATTTGCCACTTTTTGATCAATTCTTAATGAATCTACAAATATACAATGAAAACACTTCAATTTATGAAGTCACAGATTAAAGTACCTTCCTCTCATGGAAAACAACTTGTCTTTTTATGCTACAACAGTATCCCCGAATGCACTGTGGAAACAGACTGGGAAAATACTGAGATCAAGGGGAATTGCTGTTACCTCAATGAAAACAGGATAAAGCCTTAAGGATCATTTGCTTGTAATGATCAGTACAAATCCAAAAAGTAATTACAATGAACTAAGTTATTATAATGGGCTTTTTTTATACCCATAAAACCTTACCCTGAACTAAGCATGTTCCAAGACCTTCCATCTTGCTGACTCAACCTTTCCAGATGTTACTGCCTCCAACTGAATAGGCAAATGGTCTGCTCTGAAAACAAAATAAATAAAACACTCAAGCAAACATTTTTTTAGAAAGAGGGTTTTTTTTAAGCTGGTTTAAGGCTCACTTCACTGATTAGCATTTTCATGCTAACACACAAGTTGCAGAACTGAGGGGACTATGACCTCCACCTCAGAAGGGGGGAATAAAGTGATCGAGAACAAGTGCTGAGAACATTTACGTTTATCTTTTAACCTAAGTTTGCCTCAAAAAAAGAGCTAAACTCCATTACACTACTTTTTTTACATTTGTTAAGTACCTGCGGCAAAATGCAAACATTCAACCGAGAGCAAAATTTACTATATTTTAAAATGTACCAGTGAAGATTTCCAATGTCCATTACATCTATTAATAACTGACAAAACCTTAAAGTACTTTCATCACTTAAATCTTTAAATAATATAGTTACTACTCATATTTCACTAAGATAGCAGTGAAGACTCCATATGATTTGGGATTATTTCAAACAGCTGGACATATAGGAACTTTTTTCCAGAAAATATGATCAACTGTGATTAGTTGTTTCAAATACAGGCAATTACTACAATGCCCTCCCAACAAAGCTAAATATTGTATGAACAAATAGCAAACTTCATTTTTACAATGATAATCCCTGCCCAGAATGCTTACTACCTAGGATTTAGACACAGTAGGTGAATTAAAAAAAAAAGTCACCTAACAAAGAAGCGGGAGATTTATACTCAAAATATGACATCTATATAACTATGTAATTAAGAGCTATTTTGCAGCAGAACAGTTTGCATTTCAAAATAGACAGCAGCAGTGGTAAGAGTTAAAAAAAAAAATAATATTTTATCACAAAATGAACACAACATTAAGCTGCTCCAAGCACATTACAGAAACATAAGTAATTATGGGGTTTAGAGTACTTAGAATTTCCTTTGAAACTCAATTATCACACAAACTGGGTGGAGAGGAAGACGAAAAAAATAAGGTGTTTGACTTCCAGAAAAACTAAACACCTCAGAGCTCAACTCTCACCAGACTTCCACAAACAGCAGATTTTAGTGCAGCCATCGATTTACAAAAGAATTTCCCAAGTAAGGCAAAACATCTAGCTAGTGATTTATGACAATGGTAGGAAGTGCACTCAGAGCTGGGGCTGCTCCCAGAATTTTTGCAAGTATAGCACAAAAAAGTCTCTTTGATACGATTTGCTTATACGGGTGAGTGTATGATGAACACAGCGGGCTCTGGCTCAGTGGAAAGAGAACAAAGAGCTGGTCTCATCAAACAAAAGTTATTTTTAAAACTTTATACAGCTTCATTAAGTAGGTAAAATATGCAACATTACTTGCAAGAGTAGCTAACATTTCTATCAGCAACTAAATGATCCTTAAGTGCCATCAGTTTCTGCCAGGGATTCATCTCTTACATCACCTGGCCAGTGACTGCACAGGGACTGAAACATATTATTATTAAAACCAACATACAAATGTGTAACAGAAATTAAATAGCAAGGATACCACGTATAATTCCTATGCATTTTCCCAATAGGGTGAAGCCTGCTCTAGAAGAGGTTTTGGCACATATTGCACATGCAGCACTACAGATAAGGTCTTGGAAGAATTCTCCAGGGATAGAAGCTGTCCTTTCACTAGGTAATTACACTGACTATCAAAATGAATACGTAATACCCACTCACAAACATAGATGTTAGTAAAATAAACAAACAAGGAGCAATGGCAATAAAAAAAAAATTAAACGGGCTATTTTTGAAAGATTCTTTAGGAGAACTAGCTGCAAAGGACCCTGAAGCAGACGCATAGAGTTTGTAAGACTATTTAGAAATGTCTCCTTGTAAATCTGGTATTAAACAGAACACTTGTTTATTTTTTGGTTGATATTAAGGATTCCTCTCCTGAGATTCAAAGTGATATCATCGTTTATCAGCCAAAAGATTCATCAGAACTGTTCTAATGAAATTAACTTTCTCCAAGACAGAAGTTTACAACGGAAAGAGCCAGTCTACAATTCTTTCAGGAAAGAAGAAACAGTAATAACATTTAACTAATTTAATTTTGATATCAAGTTTTGTGAGAGTTTTATAATGTAATAATACAGAAGAAATCTAATCTTGGAACTAAGATAAGATCTATTACTTGACAGGTTCCACAGGACTTAAAAATAGCATCACAGAAATATGACATTATTCTTTCTAATGAATGGTCCTGACATGAATGAAGTAATTAAGTGCAGATTGCACAGCCAACAAAAAAACAATAAATTCTGTTAATGAAATCGTCGTATTCAAGAAATCTTCTGGCATTTTGATTGTTCTAAATCCAAAGTGATGCTTCAAAAAGCCATTACAGCAGTCCATTCTTTATTTTCTTGTCTCACATTAATTCAAAGCAACGTGCTGAAAGTAAATCAGTTGCATGGTAATTTCTTAATGCTATTGTCAGTGGCCAAAAGGCAACATATGCTCCCCATCATAAACAGTTAATCTCTAACTCTTTAGCAGTGGCGAAGAGTAAAGCCTTGAAGGCTTTTACTTCACAAAGAATATTGCTAACAGAACACAGATTTACCAATGGGAGCTGGATGCACAGATACCAGAAGACACACAGAAAAATCATTACCAGCAAGCTGCTGTTTGATTTATCCAACGTTGCTCAGTGCGTTCTATATAACACTACCTCTAGAAGCTGACTATATAACCCAGGGCCCAGCAGACCGCAGTTCTCCTCCACAAGCACCGTGCAGTGCCACGCACTCACGCCTGGCCAGGAGACTGTTCCTACACCAAAAATTCAGAACAAGCTATTAAGCAACAAACTACAGCACATTTCATGTCCCTTGGAAGCACGGCACACAAGAGATAGCCAGACTTTGTACTGACAGATCTAACTGTACAGAGTCTTGCTCTTGGAAGGCCACCACGTGAAGAAAAGTAAAGCAAGGAAGCACGGCCCAACACTTGGTTTCTGTGACCCATTATTTGCCAGCTGAGTCAAAAAGATGCCTTATGGTTTCCAAACTGCTGCTTTGGCAGACTAGAATAAAAAAGGGAAAGGCAAAACACCAGTCAGATGTTTTCAATTCTTTTAAAACTATTCTGTAATTATTCTTTCCTTTGAGCCAAATTATTTGTTTCTGATTTTAATGAGAATTTCTCTTTTTCAGCTGAACACTTAGGTCAGGAAGGGGTTGTTTGGAGCTGCTAAATTCAGAGGCTAACAGGGCCTCCTTAGCACAAAATACCCTTGGCATGAGCCTGCTCCCACTGTATTGTGTGGATCTACACGGAGAAGCAATTCAGACTTGGGACACGTACGCTTCTTTCACCCATATTCATAGTTCTGCGGGCAGAGAAGAAACAGTACCACTACGAGGAGGAGAACTGTTAAAAGCGTTTCATACTGCCTTAATAAAATCCTATTTAGAAAGGCAGTTTCCCTGAAAATAAACAACAGAAGACAGAATTTAGTACTCAATGTTCACATCACCTTTTCAGCCTAGGAATTACCTGAAAAGCTGCCAGCTTTTCCACAAAATCAGAGCATAACGGCTCTATGCTCTTTTCTTTGAATATGCTCTTGGTTTTCCCAGTAACAAACATGTACATCTCCAGCAAGTTATTCTGAGTCATTTGCTGCAACTTTGGCTGTAACTCTGGCAGACTTCCAGGGCTATCTATTCAGCAAGTTTCAAACCGACCCAGAAGCAGCAGGCAACACGAAAAGTTCTCAGCCCCTCCTTGGGCTCACACACTGGCCTCAAACGGTTATACAAATGTAAACACAATAGCAATTTTTTCCCATGTGCATCTAGAGCACGTATTCCATTTTAATGTCGGTTGTTGGGCATTGGCTGCTCTGCAATGGTTCACACTGGGTTCACACCAGGGAGGTTCACTTCAAACTGCTCTGCTGATCTAAAGCAGAAACCCGGTGAAGATGCGCTGGCCTTCTACCTTTTTACAGAGATTTAAATACTTGTGCCAAGTTTTCCTGTTCGAGTTGAGACAATATCTGGATTTTTACTTGAATATTCAGCAAAAGTGAAAATAACATCAGTCCGCAGGCCAGCCAGTCAGCCAGTTTAGACCCTTTTCTGGAGGCAGCCCCTCAGAGAAATAGAGAAATCTCCATGTGCCATGTGCCTAGGTCAAGGACATTCTCAGTGCACAAAGGGAGCAGAGCATGGCAGCAACTAGCAAAAGAAAGATGTGATTTAAAAATACAGATATAGGCAGAGAAAGGTAAAATCCCACCTCTGCATAACAAATGTTTGCCTCACTCCAATTAAAGTACAACATTTTCTCCTCTTTCCTGAGCAGAGTTTTATATTTCTAGGTACTTGTGAAACTTTGTCAACTCATCAAAGCACCAAGATTCTATTTTTACAATATACATAATGATTACATAATGATCTATTTTTATGACATGGAGCAAAACGAGAAGCTGAAGACCAGCAAAGTACACATCTTTTGGTATTTTAGGTATTTACTGTAAGTTTTGTGGGTGTTTTGCCTGACTAATTGTTAGCAATGAAACTACAGATACACACTTTACATTTAGCAAGACTTCGGTACATTTTACATCATTAAATCAAAGATTCCATAGTTCGTTCTCTAGTCTTACTCTTTAAGTGTGGATGAATTAGTAAACAAACCTTATTGCTTAAAAACACAACTTAAATTGACCTTTAAGCCATTTCCAACACTTTACTAGATTTAAGATTTCACACTTTAAATTCATGTTAATTCTACTGAATTTCTAAATTACAGTTGTCGTATTTACTATGGCCAGGATACAAATCCTTTATCAGTAGGAAGTAAAACAATCTGCCACCTAAAGTAACACACATTGATTTTCAAGTTAAGATCTCCCAGACACAAACAGCCAGATCCTATCATCACCTTCAAGCGGACCATGTTATCACGTCCGGGGAAAGCTTCCTCCGTTTCTGTCAGCATGTACCAACACTTGGTTTTCTGCACTGCAATCTCTTTAGATTGTTTCTCTTTAGCACAATGAAATTATTATTCTGTTTCCTGGATATTTAAAGACAAGGAGTTTCTATGTAACCTTAAGGAATAGATCAACCGATCTATTTCAAAATGCAGCATATTCATCTCTGTTTCTAACAGCCATCTGTGTTTCAGCTAATTGCATAGTTAATGTAATAAATTAAAACTTGCTAAGTGAAAGGTTGTGTCCTGTCTGAGGATACTTCTTGGATTACTTTACGTTCACAGTTTCTCAGAGGCTTTGAATCATGCATCTCACATGCTGAAACTTTTTTTTTTCCCCTCACTAGTTAAATTGGATCCAAAAATCTCAATTCACAAAAGATTGTAGCCAGTGTTGCAAGACTGAGATGTACAAACAAGGTTTCTTGAATACAGCGCGTCATATTAAGCAGGGCTTCTGATTTTGTACTTGCCTGCAGGCACAAGTACACATATTTAACTAACAGATGCTGGATTGCCCAACCACCCTCTCTCTGCAAGAACAAACACACATTTATATTCATTTTTGCAGGTGCAATACTATGAATTTCAGCCAAATGCAAATTCAGTTTTCACCATCTTCAACACAAAACAAGGCTTTTCTAATATTCTTGTGCCTATCATAAACTTAAAAATCAAAGTAAAAAACTGACTATCATCAAAGTTAAGGTTTCTTGATGCTTTTTGTAAAAACAAATGTTACGTTACCGTGTCTCTTTTAAGTATTATACAATAAAAATTTCCAGTGGCTTGGAAAACTCTCCGTTTTTTCAAAACTTCAGCCTCTATTCTGAAAATTAACCCAACAAAATTTAAGTTGTTTGGTTTGCTGTTCTAAATGCATTGATTTTCCATTAAAAAGAGACTCTAACTGCAGTATATTTTTCATCTCTAAACAAAAGATCAGCACTCTAATGCAAATATTTTAGATGTAAAAGCTAACCAGAAAAATCTAGCTTTTAGCCTCAACGCTTAAATCGCACCCATTGAAAAAACTTTATTTTCAGGCTTTTAAAAACTTAATGCTTTGTGTAGAAATCGCCTTCTTTTTAAATGACAGAAACTTCTTTTTTTCAGAAGAATAATTCACAATAGCCGAGTTCCTGGAACTCAAGAGACACTTTAAAAACTGCTGTCCAAGCATTCACCACTTTACTCCAAGCTTTATTTTACTATAAACCACAGCAAATGACAGAGAAAAACTTGGAGAACACAGGCACAGGGACACACACATACACAATGACCTTCATCTGAACTTGTCGAGGAAGCTTCTAATGAAACAGTTAAAAACAACAACAAAGATGATGATGATGATGACGACGACATACAATACTCTTTTTCATTTATTTTTCTTTAATGAAAACTGAGATAGGGTCTTGATTCTTTGGCCCCGCTACAAGCGACACTCCCCTTCTCAGTTTATGTAATAAGTGAGTGAACGTTATGAAAGCTTCGCCCATGTCAGGCTGCGACACTGAGGTCATCCCATTATACTGAATCCACAGATTTCCCTTTCAAATGTGTTGCAAACAATGAGAACATGCTGATCATTAGCAAGTTACTCCCTTTACACAGCACAGCTCATACATGAAGGTGAGTAGTTTGTGACCTTCAATATTTTTTTAAAAAAACACCAGAAATTTCTGTGAATCACAGTCACATGAAGATTGTTTTAAGAAAAGTACCATTTCTGGCGCACACAGCTTCCCGACCAACAATACTTCTAGTTTTGGCTTTTCTTACTCATAAGTCTCTCCGAGCAATGCTGTATTAAGGAGGCCAACCGAAAGAGTGACACTAAAGAAGCGTTTCGTGTCTGTGATGGAAAACAAGACTTGTCAGGACTCCATGGCCAATACAAAATATTGGCAAAATAGCTTGAAGTTTTCCTAGCTGTAAGGCAGCGTGCTTAAAAAACCTAACAGTTTAACAAAGAAGCTTTGCATTTTCTCACATAATTTCACTTTTTTTGGTACTGCTAATTTGCTTCCTCTGACTGAGGGGAAAAAAGTCTTTTTCCCTTTTCTGTTTGCCCCAAGCAAATTACAGTAAGTAAATAAAATCAACCACCTCAAACCATCTTGCTTACCACACACATCCATCAAAGGAAGATCTGAATGTGAATTAATCCCATGCTGGATTAGCAGAAAAACAACCACAGATGTTCTCAGGACACACGATCCCCTAAACAACATGCCTGGATACCTGTCTAGTATCAGAGCTATTTGGAAGCATTCCGGAAGAGAAGTGAGCACAGTAGTGAGACGGCTCACCCGGCTTCACCACGGATTCATTCACAGCACTTGCGGATTTTTCTTTTAAAGAATCCACAGTCCCTCCACGGAGCATTTCTCAAGCAATGCAACATTTCCTAGCCTTTCTTACCCGTTTGTGGCAATTTGTCAGGGGCCTGCCTGAGCTGCTGCAGCTCTAGATTTGAACTGAGTAAAGACAGAGCAGCAACAAAAAACCAAACCCACAAACAAACTATTTAATCTTGATAACTAAAGATTCTACAGCTTCTGTCTCTAAATCCATAGTCTATATATTTTTTTTTTTTAACTTCAGCATTCCTAGATAATGAATTCCATGGTAAAAATTATCCTGTTTGTATATTACAATCCAAGTATTATTGGAAAGCTAACCCTGTAGATAGATTCATCATGGTTAAGAGGGGAAAAAAGCTCTGCAGAAGTAGGAAATACCTGACAATAGAGCAGAAGCGGCAATTTATGAAACAGGATCAATTTTAAAAATAATTTTGTCCTTTCCATACGTTGTGCAGTCACCAGTGGAAAATTCATACTATTTGTGAAGTTATAAGACCATAAATCAAACAAAATAGGAAACATCTCCTCAAGCCCTCAACAAATAGAGTACAGCTGCAATAATAGGACTGCGAAATGAAAGATTTGCTACATTCATTTTACAAACACCTTAAACCATTTACAGTCTTCATTCTAATTGTGTTTTATTGTGCAATAATAACCTCCTGTTCTACTTGGCACATCCAAAGTTTAAGTTGAGAATTATTCAGTATATTTTAGCATTGTTTACATTTAATTTTAGACTAGCTAAGATTGGTCGTGTGACCCTAGTCCCAGGTCAAATAACAGACCTTTTACCACATTATGTGATTTAAAGTAAAGTACCATCTGAGCTAAAATAAGGAAGCTGAAAAGGAAAGAGGAAGCAAGTTCAGGCACCCTCCAACAAAACTGATTGTAATAAATCAGCTGAACAGAAAAGTGAAAAAAAAAATCTTCATAAAATACAGGCAGGATGTTTGTCCAGTTTTACAACGCGATGCTCAGTTACTGCATTAGCAGTTTTACTCTTGTGCAATTTAATTCTTACTTTTAATGGGTTTATACTTAGAAAAAACAGTGGATGATTACATCTTTTCCATCAGAGCTGGAAAGTAAAGATCAAACACCAAGTTACATGCTTTTGTCATTTGAAACTTATCCCAGGCATCATCAGTACTCAGCTGCCACACAAGGAGAACAAAGTCCCACCCCAAAGCCAAACTAAGATTTCCTAGTGACTTAATTTGGGAAAGAAGGAACATTTAGTTCCACAGAGATTTCACCTGGAATGGGGAATAAACAAATGAGAAACACTTAGGAAAAAAAAGAGAGGAAAGATAGATGCCAGCTATCCAAGATGCTACTTGGGAGGGATTCTCCTTTTTCTTTTTTAATTTTAAAGTTTATTTGTAATTTGTAATTAAAAACTTCTCTATGTCAAAGAAGCTTCCTTCTGTTTATGATGACTGAAGCTATAAACCTAAAATCTAGACTTAGATTTCAAGCCCTTTACTCCGATTTCTTTTTCCTCAAAATTAAACAACTTTGATACAGGCCCATCTTGAACACCAGGCTGTCACAGTATTCTGCTGTTTTTATATGACTCCTATAGAAGCATTAAAAAAAAACCAAACAAAACAAAACATCCACTTTTCAGCATGACATACCACTCATGACCGAACGAGTAAATCAGTTCTATGCTGAAAGAACCTAATAAGGCCCAAGCTACCAAGATGGTAATTCAGAAATTACAGAATAAATTAAAAGAAAAAAAAAAGAACGTGTGAAGAAAATACACTGACAGACGTGCCTTGCTTCAAAGCACAACCGACATTTTTATTACAGGTTTTTAGAGCATTCAAGATGTTCTGAAGTGCACGGATCTTATGTAAGTGACTGTCTAGGAAACAGTTGCCAGACAGGTGGTATATACACCTATGCACATTCATCTTTCACGTGTCACATCTATCTGATCTGATAAATACTGCAAATCTCTACAAAATAGATGCATTTTTTCAATGCTCAGAACAGTGCCACCTCCAGGCTAGATATCCAAAGTCCACCTGGAAAACCAGAGAAGCCTGTCAGGGAGGGCTAATGCATATGGGTGGTGCTTAACACCTCAAAGTTCCTCAGGGGTCATTCCTGAACTCCAGTAGTACTCCATATCTTCATAAAAGATTGGGATGATGGAATTGAATGCCCATTCACCAAGGCTGGGGATGACACCAAGCTAGAAGGAGAGGTAGGTACAGCAGACACAAGAGCCACCTTAGGAAGAGAGAACGTAGCAGGCTAGAAGACGGGACTAACATGAAACACGTGAGGTTTAACAGAGATAAATGTAAAGCCGTACATGTGGGCTGGAATAACCCAAGCACCAACACAGGCTGGGATCTCACTAGCTAGAGTGTGACCTGGAAGAACTGGTGGACAGTAAGCTGAACGTGAGTCAGCTGTTGTCCCACTGCAACCATGAAGGCAATCCATGTCCTGGGCTGCATCAGTAAAAGTAGAGTCAGCAGATCAAGGGATGTGATGATTTCACACTGCCACACCTGGAACGCTCTGTCCCATTGGAGTTCCTCAATCCAAGAGATGCTGGCAAACTGAAGAGGCCCACAGAGGGCGACCAAGACAGTTAGACAGTTGGAGAACTTGAGGCATGAAGAAAAGCTGAAGGAAGTGGGTTTGTTCAACCAAAAGAAGAGAAGGTTTGGGGGATCTATTCAGCCTTGCACTACTTAATAAGTAATTATGGAGAAGACGGATGCACTCTTTTCACAAGGCTAGATGGTGACAGGGCAAGAGGAAATGGACACAAGTAACTTCAGGAGGAAACCCATGTGGGTGTAAGAATAAAGTTCCTCATCGTGAGAAGAATTCAGCATTGCAATAGGTAGCACAGAAAAGTGAGGGAATCACTTCAATTGAAGCGGCACCCTATAGAAAGCCTTTATCTTGTTCCAGTTCTCTCTTAGCAAAATTCTAAATGGTTTTAGAAAAACAAAACACCAAAATTGGAATAGATATAATTTCTAAATATTATTTTACAGTTTAGTGGGGCTGCCTAGACTTTTGGTAAGAATAGGACTGTTGGTTAATTCTGAATTTATGTGTTTAAAATGGAACCTTCTTCCTCCATGTGAAGAACTAACTACACAGTTTGATTCCATTAATTCCATGGAGATCAAAATTGCAATTGAAATACAACATTCAGGAGTCTCACTAATAAACCTTCCCAAATGGTTCATATAAAAAACAGTCCTGTGAAATTCACTCAACAAAGAGTTCAAACTCTAAACTGAATATTTCCCCTCCCGCCCCCAAACATACAATTCTAGGTTTCTTAGAGGTTTGCAAGCTATTTGTGGTTGTTTCGTTAATGAAAAGTTATTTATGTGCTGGCAGAACTGAGGTATTTAAGCAGTCAGGCTCACAAATTAAACGACATGTCATAAAGTCCATCTCTTTTTATCAACATCCATTAAAATAACATTTATTTAAATCATATAGTAGTGGCTTAACAAGATGACATAAATTAACGTCAAATCAGAGCCAAACTCTGCTGGAAGCATTCCAAACACACTGTTTGGACATTCATATAAGGAGTCCCCTTTGTACTGTGCACTGGTGGCATCCATTACTAAGACAACTTCTGCAACACTGGCCTGACCTACAGCTTATTTAAATCAGTACAAACCTTTTTATTGACATCTTGGGCTTTTGATTAGCTCTGTGTGTATTTCTGTTTACTTTGTCAAACACCCCAGTTTCTCCCTACCTTACCAAGCCTCTGGTACTTAATTCAAGGAAATTATACTCCATGTAAAGAAAAACTCTGATTTAATATTTCCCAGGTTAGCCGATATGAAAGAATTATCACATCCAAGGAAGACTTTGCCTTCTTACAGAAAACAGCCTGCTAGCATAATCTTTTGCTGTATTATAAACAACTGAAAAGTTCAAGAAATATAAGTAGATATTCAGCTAGGGAAGAATTTAGTGTTCCAATTAGTATTATGTTAGTTAATGTTGTAATACTGTTTTTCATATTGACCTTTGATAATTATCCCTCTGTATTCTCGACTTTGTCTCTCATATTCATAACAACTTCACTACTGGAGGCTGAGATCCTTCAAACTTCATTTCACAGGCTCTGAACTTGCAATGATACCAAGCAACATTTTTCCGATTCTTTAATTAGGTTTTTCCAGAAATCATTTTTGGACTATCAGATTCACTTCCAGATTTAGTTTCTGTCTGACTCAAATATGAAAAAGGCAAGAGCAGAAATATAGACTGGAAACAAAAGTGAAAAAAGGTAATTTCCAGTGACTAACCACACATCAAAATATGCCACTGATTTAAATTGCTACCATCTATCAATCTGCAGTAGTTAATCTAATATTATTGATAAGTAGCATGAAAGATCAAAGTTAAAGCTCTGCATTTAGCAAGATAGGGAGGGGGACTATACAGAGATTCATCAGGTCACTGAGTCTTAGTAATCGTTTACATGATAATATATTCCTACTCACAAAGTTTCCATGGTCCATCTTAAAAGCAAGTTGGGAGTTTTTCTCTCTACTATTTAGATTATGGTTAGAAACCTTCTAATTTAGAGCCTAAATTTATTCATGGCTAATTCATACTGTTATCTGACTTGGTACCAAGATGTAATTTAGCTTAGACAATGTTACTCTTAATAGGTAGAGCTGGTTATTTGGTACCAAGAAAACTAACAGTCAGAATGTTAAAATACCAAATTGCAAAAAAGGAAACAACATCATACCTAAATATTTCAAGATTTAGCTCTGCTGACAATCTGTGGAAGAAACTGTAGTCTTAAAAACCAGAGGGCAAAGCCTTGGCTTTTATTTGGATGGAAACACAAAACAGCAAGGTTGGACATTCTTCACACGAAAAGTTTGTTTTATATTTCAACATCTGCAGACTGATTAATGTGAAAAAGGTGCTGCCTTTATTAACCTGTATTTCTAAGAATTACTTGGTCTTGAAACAGTAGAAGCAGCAGTATTTCAGTAGCAAGGTCATGATCTAACTAGCACTATCGAATCCAAAATAGAGGCTCTGTTTTGCTATCACAAGGCAGAGTCAACAATCAAAACACAGGAAAGTAATTAAAGATTTGGCTTAAGACCAGGCCTACAGCAGTTTCAGAAGAGTCAAGGTATTGTCTTGACATCCCAGTGCTGCTTTACAGAACTCACATCCAACAGTTCTCTTAGAAAAGGTATCCAAGTGAAGAAGCCACAGTTTCATAGCTTTTCCCCACCTCCCCGGGAACCAGCTTAAATTCATCTGGAAGGGTTCACCAAGGGCTTCCTTCAGTGTTTATTCTGGAATCGGGGAGGTGGGCTGATCAAGTGGATATTCAGGAGACTATCTTATCAGGACCTACTGTGGCCTGAACCAGCGCTAGTGCCTGCCGGGCTCCTCCCTGTCTGCTCCGGTGCAGGCAGTGATGATCTCACTCAGCACAGCCATACTGCTTGGAACGAGGCAGGAAAAGGTAGAGGTGCGAGCGCAAAAGCAAAATGGAAATAGCACTAGAAAAGTTCCTTTCCTACAAATTCTCACATTTTGCCATTTGCATCTCTTTTCCTACTTCTGCCGTCTGCCACCTCCTTGAACAGGAAGAAGCCAAACAAAATTCTTCCACCCTTGGGATAGTTATCTGTAGTTTTTAGAAAGGGGAAAGAATTGCCTTTGCTCCCTAGAGTGACTTCTTCGTAAGGAGTAATCAAATATGTGATTGAAAGTTGTCATCAAAATAAGGCAACAGGAGGTGTAGCATTGATCAGGGAGGTGGGAAAAAAATGACAGGCAAAAAAAATTACTGGCAAAGGAAAAACAGGAATACACAGAGATGAGAGTGAAAATAATCAAAAGGGCGGTGAAAGCCAAGATAAACATACAAAAGTAGTCAATAAAGAAAGCCGAGTAAGAGTAAATGAAAGAAGCAAACATAGGAAGATAGGTGCAAAGGGATGCAGGAGTATAAATGATGTACCACAGGTCTACAGAAGAGAGGGGACTCCCTTCCATGCTCATCAGTAAAGCCTGGCAGATAAACACAAGCTAAATCATATCCGCAACCTAAATATCTAAATTTGAACCCTAAGCTAGTAAAAATAACTCCACATACTTTAAAAACAAGTGCTTTAATCCAGAAAAATAATTAATTTTCCATACAAAACTGAATTAACGATTCTTCAGTTATTGCGTTTCCCCCACCTGGTTTTCTCACGCACTTTTCTTTTCAGGGAAAAAATAAACACTCTTTCCTTCATGTGCTACAATGCGATATGTCTTCAAAACCGTCAACATTAAATTGTTAAAATTACCCAGAAATACAAAAGGTAAGGTAGCGTGTAAAATAGGGGTGTCGGAGACAAAAAGTGAAGAAACCTAAAAATCCTCACTCCCTGTTTGCTTACTTTTCTCTCATAGTGTTATTACTTACTAAAACAATAAATTAATGTGTGCCACATCTAACCTAGAAGTGTTCAAGGCCAGGTTGGATGGGGCTTTGAGCAACCTGGTCTAGTGGGATGTGTCCCTGCCATGGCGGGGGGGTGGAAATAAAGGGTCTCTAAGGTCCCTTCCAACCCAAACCATTCTAGGATTCTATGATTTTGGGGAGAGAACACATTCTGTTAATGCTGATGAAGGAACAAACGCAGTTAGAGGAAAAGAAAAATAAAACCAAACTCAAGTCAAAATATGAACTTCTTTTGTTTGAAAATTCTGCCTCCTAACTAATTTCTTGTGCCCGCTGTCCTATTTCTCCTGGGATTAGTTCTACAAACAGGGGAACCTGCCTCAGATTTCACAGACACCAACAGCAGCGGCTTTTCATTTATGCTTCCTTCATGATGGCATTTACATCTGTGAGTGACTATTGTACTCAAGAGATCCCATTAGGTAAAAATCCAGTATGCAGATAATCTAACTACACACTTACTAGCTAACGTATAATAAGATTTTCACTTCCTCCAGATAGCTAGGTAGGGAGTAAACTTACTACTAAAAAGTATCGCCGTGTCAACTTTTCCCAAAAATTGTTTTGTTTTGAATCTCCGCCTGTTCTGCTGATGTGCCAATATGGAATCCGCTTCTCATAATGGCATTTTGTTTAGGAGGATGTCTGCTTCCAAGTGTTCACAGTCTGACAGACAAAAAGGGAGCTACAGTGCAGCCAGCAAATACTGGGAATATAAAAATCCATGCCAAGAAAGATACTGCTCCCTACTGGTTCATCTAGCTAAGAACAGAAAACATTTTCCCTTCAGATTTCTCAAAGTCATACAAATTACTTTTCTATAGATAAACCACAGTTTTGAACTATAAAACAAATATCCAAAAGCCAGTAGCCAGACTTTTATTAAAAAAGGTGAGCAGAGAAGCACACAAACTGTTATGCTTTCTAAAGGAAAATAGTAACATTTCACCACCCTCCCTACTTTCAATCGAGATCTGAAAGTGGAAACCTGGAACGCTGCCACTGCACATTAGCGCTGATTCGACTGTATTTCAAAGGCAGTGGATGGAAGAACAACAACAACTTGACGGACTTGACAGTTTCCAAAACCTAACAAGATCCGTACCTTGATTCCAGGACATCAAAACCATCTCGTAGAAGGACTTGTCTAGCCAGACAAATGCTAAACAACTGGAATGTCAATCTTAGGCTTAACTGCTATTCTCTACTAACTCCCCACAAGGTCACTTATTGAGAGGTAAATGGGTCATCCTGTGGTTCAGTTTTAACCATTTCCAAAGGCACTGCGATTCAACCACATGAAAATGATTGTACTTGATCGCCGCTAAGCAGCTAGTAAGAAATACCAGCCTTTTGTTTAAGAATTCTGTGCTATTTCCTTGCATTGACTCTACATTAATGTAAATTTTGGGAAAAATCAGAACTTATGAACATTTATCCAAAAAAGGCTTGAAATATTTTAGATGTCTGGCTTGGAAAGGCCTCTTACTTACGGAACTCTAAGTAAGGCCTGATTTTTCTCTGTCTGCATAAACACGATGGTGAATTTTTCTCTTTATTTCTGACCTGCTTTTGACTGTAGATCTTTTGGTTTTTGAAAAAACACTGATCTGTGAACCCTGGGCTAAGTTTCCATTGCCACCCAGAATCTGAGTTTCTCTCTTTGCATTAAATTTACACTATTAAATAAGTCTAAGTCCTAAAAACATGCAGATCAATTCTGAAGTGTACTTTATGCTAACAGTTTAGTTACCTGGAGATGTATTTGCCACAGTAAAACAGAAAATTGCGTTGTTAGTGAAGATGTCAGAGCTTATCATATCGCCCCTCCCTCTGGCAACAACGCAGGTAACAAAGGCAATTAAGAGTTCCAGGATCCTGCCTTTTCCCAGCTATACACATATCTTCTTCAGCTTAAGGTAGAACAATTGCAGGAAATGGTGGAATTATAGCTTTGCTTTTTTTTTTTTTCCTAGAAGGGGACTTTGAAACTTAGAAAAGAAACGCCTATCAGTGGTCTACTTACACAACCATGAATTGGAGGAAACTGGCCGCATCAAGTGGATTTAAGCTGACTGACATGACATAGGACTAGATTGTCACTTCCTAAAAGGGATGGGCAAATACACTCCCCGGATGCACCTTCCTCTAACATTTCCTGTGCCTTTCCCTATTAACCCACTCCCAGTATTCCAGAAAAAAGTTTCATGTGTGAACAGTAAAAAAGGTACCCAAAAGTCCTGTTCCTCCAAACGCATTCGGCGTAAGAGCTAACAGCTCTGAAATGCTATAAATAGAGGAAGAACTGACTTTGAAGGGAGATAGAAAAATATTCATCATGAAAATCAGCTGAACTCCTAACAAGCTCACTGCTTCATGTTAAAAAAAGACTACTGGAAAGCTCAGTGTGGGGCCAAAAGCTTCAGAGTTAACACAGCCTCTCCACTTGACTAATAATATATAACTGGAAGCTCATTAAGTGCTAAAGACACAGGGGGGAAACAGCGTATTTTATTGAAGCCATTAGTTCCTATGGAAAATTAATTATTAACAAGATCTTAAGACACAGTTGAAACCTTAGCAAGAGAACTTTCCGATATGGAACAGAGGTTGAAGCGCAAGGCATTTCCTGGGGATTAATGACTGGCTGGTGAGAGCTGGTGGCACCTGGCTGAGCTTCAGCTGATCTCCAAGTCCCAGGAAATGTCTTAAACCTCGGTCATTCCTGCTATTGTAATACGGCAATTAAATATGTACACACACGCATGCACATTGCTCCGTGGTGTTTTAGCAGGGGACTTGCTGTTGCACTTGCTATTCTCCAGGACATGGCTGCAGAATTAGAGCTCTGTAAATTAGCCAGCTTGAATCACTTCTCAACATGCCACTCATCTTATAATAGATTACATATGGTATTGCCACTTGCCAGGCTACAGCACAGACATTTTGCATCTTCCTCTACACATCTTCCTGTTTTAAATGTCTGCTTGGAGAAATAAAATCTCTGGGTCAAAACTAGATTTCCTCCTTTAAACACATTTAGACAGATATACCAGTTCTGGATTTAGCCTGGAAGTTTATGTGTTTTACCTCTCAAATATTTTTTAAAAATACAAATAAGGTGTTTTTTTTCTTCTAAAACTTATCCTGGCCCAGAATAAGATTTTACCTTCCTAATCTTAATATTTTGCCTTTCCTAAATGCAGAGATTGGTATTGCTGTGCAGACAACCTACTACACCCCCAGGAAGCAATCAGAGACTATTTTGGACACGGGTAGCCTGAACATGACTTAAGTGCACCTTGATTTAATGTCAGAAGAACTAACCCAAATCCAGGAGCAATAAAGCTGACTAGCTCTCTTCAGTCATCCCAGGCTCACTGCTGTGCTGATTTGGCTTTGTGATAAAAGTTAGTGTCACAGCAGAGCTTTGCACATGCAGTGGAAGGGGGAACTTCAGCGCTGCACAGCATTATACCATAGAGCTGACTCTGTGTCAAGCTCACAAGTGGCCTTGAGGGATCTGGGGAATGAGGGACACACAGCCCCCCAGTGCTCTTGCTTTTAACCTTATATGATCACCCTAAATGAAGCAGAATAAAGCAACTAGTTTCCTTAAATTTATATAGAAACCTTCTTCTTGAAATAGAGTAGTAGACTTCCACTTCATCAATAAACTTCAGGCAGTCAGCAGTAACACTTTTCTAAAGCTTTAATACAGCCCAGTCATACGCAACATTGAAGTGACTATCTGACTACTGCAGTTTTATATGCTGCAGGCAATTAACAAATGAGCTCATTTCAGTTATTAATGTTGTGGGGGGATTTTAAATCACATAGGCATGGACAAATTTGATGCATTTATCCATAAAGTCACTTTGTGTTTTGGCAATGCTTTTTCCTTCCAGTCTCAGGACACACTCTCGCACCCGGAACAGCCCAGAGGAAATCTGATTTTTACGCTCATTCTACAGAATTTGAGGTTGCGATGCAGAGGTTAAGTCTCAGACAAGGCCACACATTAAGTCAGCCGAAGAACTGGGAACAAATATCAAGTGTTCTGATAGTCAGTCCCCTCAGCCTAAACACACTCCTTGAGAACAGCTAGTTACACAGCAATTCTCTCAACAGCAACCCACCAGAAACTGCCTTTAAAATAAGAATCACAATCTACTGGTTCATCATTATGTAAACAACAGGCAACTGAAAAACAACCACAACATGAAGACATTTCTGCAAGTTTCTGGTTACGTTTAATGACAAAAGTGTTCCTCCCACATAGTTAATACTAGAATTATATCAATAATCCAGTTATTTCTCCTCCTTAATTTTTCCCATCCCAATAAACACACACAAAGGACTCTACTGTGGAACTCCCAACATTTGTATTCCTGCAGAGCAAGGAGGCATCCGTTACACATACTCTTCTACATGATAGCACGTGACCCTTCAAGCCCATGAGCAACGCTAGGGTACCTGCAAAACACGGCTACCGCTGCAGACCCCTGCCCAAAATGCAGGCTGCTGCTTGCCTCCAGGGAATTGTGATTTTCCTCCCTCTCTCAGCTAGGGCTTCCCAGCCATACATAGTGTAACTCTTGCACCAGGTGTGGCCCTGAACACTGAAAAAACATCTGCACACAAGATTTGTCTCCTTTTTATGCCGTGAGCAATGAAGTGAAATGTTGCCTTTTTGCTCTCATGAGGAGAGTTCTGGGACTAATTCAGCTGCAGATTTTTCCTTTTTCTCCTGCCTAACACAGACCCTGTTCTAATCTAGTGACTAATGCTAGGGCCAAAAAAGGAACAAGTTTATCCCAGCAGGAACCAAACCTTCAGGATGAAATAAAGGAGCTATTTTGTGCAGTGCTAAGAAACTAAGGATTCAATTGGGGAAAAAAAAAAAAAACAAACCCAACATATTAGCATCAGTTACTTCATACAGAGTAGCACTGTTTTATTTCTGTCCCACCATACTGTATCAGTTTTGTATATGTAAAAAGAATCTGAATGGAAATTCCACATCAATGTTGGTTGCCAAGCTTCTCATCTGCCTTTATCTCATCAATGATAAACTACAGAAACCTTAAAACATGTCGTTCTTCAAAGAAATTAAAAGAAAATTCTTGGATAGGAGAAAATGAAAGAAAAAAAGTGAAAACCGAAGAATATCAGAAACAAAAATGTATGGCGTCACACCATTTGTCTCTTCGTCACAGACAAGCAATCAAACCAAACTGTTCGTGGATATTTGGGCCCATATTTGACTTATCTCAGTGGGAAATTCAAAACAGATCCAAACTAAAAAGAAAGACTAAGAATCAGAGACAGAGTATTATTGTTGTGGATGGATTTGTTCGGCATGTTACCCCACTCCCTCAGGTTTAAGACACAGAAGTGGGGCTCTTTTGCTGCCAGAAACAGCAACTGCCAAACCGACAGGGATAATGAACAGCACTTTACATGATGGTGATGGTTGTCGCCTGCAGCACGCTTAGATACCGGATAATGCAAAGGCAGATAGAGTGGTGCCTGTGCAGTCTAACTACTAAAGGATGGTCGGAGGTAGCCTGGAAAAGAGCTGGGTACAAGTAAAACATTTGTTTTCCGCTTCATCGTTGAGTCTTTGCACAGTCATTACTACCTATAAATTCTTGGAATAAAGTTTTCAATACTGTAGCACTATGCTTTCTGGAAACACTAGGAACAGCACATACAAATACTCTAGCCAAAAGGAGCCACTAAACTGCTATTAAGAGGGCAGTTTACCCGGAAACTTCACCAGATACAGACATCTACCACCTGGGTGGTAATTACGGGATTCTACAAGTCAACTATCAGCATGGAAATCTCTGAAACAACAATTGAAGGTAACTGCGTACCCACTAACATCCAAGAAGTTTCTGAGTCACCAGGATTTCTATTTAAAGATTTGTTGAGTTCCATAAGACCTTCCCAATTATTCAGTAAAAATAATAAAGAAGAGCATTGGTTGCTCTCTTGTGTGCATTTTACATTGTAACCACATCCTCTGCCATTCAAGAACAACAGTATAATACTCCACAGTTTGTTTCCATGTAGCTCTTCTGAAGTACCAGATAAATCTCCGTCCGATAAATCTCCCTTTCGAGTTCAGTTATACAATTTAATCTTTACACGGAAGGAGAAAGTTAATCCACTTTATAGAGCATGCAAGCAGCTGTTTAATGAAGCCACCAACAACTACCTTTTAGGAGGGGATATAAATAGACAGAGTGGATTCCATTTATAAGCCTTCAGTTCTGAGCCAACGTTCCTTTCAATTTCTCCTCCAGACTCAGAAATGAAGCACAAGAGTTGAACCAACAAGAGACCAAAGTTGACCTTCAACTATCGGGGGAAGCTGGGATGCAGGTCTGCCAGACATTTGGGGATTTATTTTTTTTTTTAAATCTGATTCACATCTTGCAGCTTGATATTACTTCTCAGAATAAGGAAGACATTCAGGTAACCACCCATTATTAGGGCTACAGATTTTGAATACTAAGAGAGCACTCCAGAAATTGACTCACATTCATGCCAAAGGATGGCAACCACATGATGATTCTGTGAATATACTTTATGTGCTTTCCTGAAATCCAACATTAAGACATTGTTTCTCCATGAAATTGCACTGATTTCAGTATAAACTGGGATATTAAGTCAGAACAGAACACTGAATCAGTTCTACAACTGATTTCTTAACACCGCATATTCTGAATACTGTTAATTAAAAATAAAGCATTCATTTTTCCTGATGAGATCATTCTTCAGCACCGTGAAGTAGCACTAAACAACAATAAAACCAAACGTGAAATGGCAAACCATACATCAACAGTAGTTACAGACTAAGAGAATTATGACTATTATGTTTCTAAAGCAAGGTCTGTATTTACTGGAAATGAACCATGTGCCAGGTGAGAGATGATACAAACACCAGAGGGCAAATAATGTATACAAATTATGGATCATAAAACAACTTGAAAGAGCAGCTAGGACTAGGCAGAAGGGAAAAAAAAAAAAAAAAAAAGACACCTTGTGTGTCAGTAAATAGTTTATGCAAGAAAGAGAAGCTACATGCCATTCTTTTTAATGCCGTGAAAAAGAGACAAGCTGAATTCTAACCAGAAGCAGACAACCCGACTCTTCTCACAAGTCCGAATGTCTGAAGAAACGAGCTCTGTTGATATTTTTCTCCATTTATTAGCTACAGTGTTCTGAACAGCTGATGTTTTCTGAGTCCAAAGGCAGACACGTCAGCAGGAGATGAACTACAGTACACCCTGTTATGTCAGTATTCTGCATGGCTTTTATCACTGGGCGTGAACAGTAACTTCCAGGCGTGTGAAACTCAGAATTAGATGCATTTCTCAGACAATCCTGGTAACAAGAATTCCTTATATTTAAAAACTAACTGTACATGTGGCATTATTCCCCCCCTGCTCCTCTTTTTTTTTTTTAAAAGGAAAATACAGTGCATAAAATCAATTATTGCAAGAGAATTCTTCTGATGCTTCCTTGGTAAAAACATAATTGTCTTATCATGTTGCCCATTTTGTTCAGTGAAATTTTACATAATGAAGTAACCTTGATTTTTTATCATTGTAATTCTGAAGACCTGGTAAGGTCCAATGAGAAGGTATTTTTCAAATTAAGGATTTCTGCAATTATTCATACTTTTACTAGAAATAAGTATTGCTAATTTGTTTGATCAATAAGTATCCATGTTTCAAGATCATTCGTATTTCCATTTTCACACAATTAGTATCTAAGTAAGAAGATTTATGTTTTTAAGATGGAATAGGCTCTGTAGTGTGCACACAGCATAATGAGGCTGTCCTTGGGCAACCTTCGCCATTCTCAAGGATTTAAATTACAAGCTCAGTGTCAATGATTCCCAGATTTCTCTCCTCCTCACTCACTTCCTTTTTGTTCACACTTGTAATTCAAACTGCTTCTACAGAACCATCTCCAGACGTCCTCTTGCCAAATGAAATTCAGCATGTCAAAACCAGCTCCTCTTCCCCCAGCTCCAACAGTTACAGTAGTAACTGTCAACAATCCCACCGCCCTCCCTATCCCACAAGCCCTTGAGTACTGGGATCATTTTCAGCTCTTCTCCATTTGCAAAGGTTCCACGCACCCAAGCTCATATTTATGTTAATCCTAGAGCCTTCCGTATAATCTCTCTGCAGCAAAGTTTCAAAATAGACATCAAATAAACATCAACTGCCACAGACTAATTGAATGAAAGGAGGATTTATCAGTCACTGAGGGCCTTCCCTAAATCTGACAGATAAGGAAATGGAAACTCTACTCCTGCAAAACAAGTTGTATTTGCTTACTCGTGTCAATTATTAATCTTCCATTTTTCTACATCCACGTACAGAAAAATGAGAATGATACAGAAAGCAAAAGAATCACCAGCAAGTGAATAACGCTTTAGGCACTTATTAAAAAAAAAAAAAGCCATCCATTTTAAGCCAGGCTGCCTGCTGTGACAGTCTTACACAACATCAGGTCCTGCCCCCATTTCACAGTTTGGGGACAGTTATGCCTGTATTGTAGAACATATCACTAAATTAGCCACCACAACTGGCCTTATTTAGTCGCTTAATCATCTTAGTTCTCTTTCTATCTGCACAATTTTAATTCATCCACAAACACAAGCTCTTTGATTACTACCTGTGGGTCTAACCCTATAATATAATTGAGATGAAAAGTCCTTCTCTCAGCTATGATTTCAAGATCATTTTGACTTTTGAAAGAAAGAAAGAAAACACAACAAAAACTTCAATAGGTTTTGCACTCCAGTTTAGAGCCCCTGGACTGCAGTGGCATCTCTTTGAAGCAAACATTTTCACAGACAAGAACAACGCACACTCATAACGAAACAATTACATCATACGCAGCATGAAAGATAAGGGATTCCGTCTTTTTTGTTTCCATTAGTACATCTTAATTCAAAAATACCTCCCTCTGTTGAGGTAATCAAAGTGATCCAACATGTTCTGTGTTGTTTAAGAAATTCCCCAAGTCAGGCAAGTAGAATGTATATTCTGCACTACCATATTGAACTTTGAAAGAGAAAAGTAAGTCTAGTTTTCATAAATATGTAACATTTTCAACTACAAGAGACAGCGTTCTGTGTATATTCCAAATTAAAAACAATGCCTTAAGCATCTTAAGCAAGTTGCCGGAAAGAAGACGAACAGGGCTTGATACTTAGCAAGATTTTCACTTTACAAAGTCAGATTTTGCACCCATCATCTAACACTGCTGCTGTAGTTCTCCATGCAGCTGGACTGCATGAAGTGCAGCTCAGAAACATAGCATGAAGCAGAAAGGGCTTGATTTATGAAATCAACAGAAAATATCAAGAAATCCAAACCCAAACCCACTGATCAGGAAAGTAACAAAGACAAAGCAAAAGAATGCCTGTTAATATCTGGAGCTTTACTGCAATCATTGTTCTGACAGAGCGTTACAGCTTATTTAGTTTCAGATAAGAACCATCAAGCTTATCTTGCGTTTGCCAGAATTCTCAGATATTTTTATGTAGAGATAAATGTTACTCACTGGCTGGCAAAAGGTATGTTATAGATATTTAACATTTATCTAGTATAAATGGGCAAAATGTTGCCTAATCTCAATATTTCTCAACCACTGAGCAATATAATTCCCTTGGCACTGAATAAAAAAAAAAATACACCCATAAAAATATTCTCAGCTTTCAGGATATGATCACTACTGACTGATGGACTAGAATGGTTAGTTTGGATTAAGAAAATAGTTTCCAGAAGTATCCAATTCACGTAAAGCTGAAATTCCACAGCATATAGCATTTGTTTTTGAGGGGAAAAAGAGAGTCTCAAGAGATTAAGTGTTGTTTCTTTTGTCTTTGAACTTATCATTTCCTAGTTAGTGGATGTTTTCATTGTCTGCTGCTCATATCTTTATAAGTACCATCTGAGCTTGTGATTTTGCACGCTGTCTTCCCGTCCGTGACTCAATGATTTCTGTCTATCAGTTTAGCTCATAAACATGGCAAGCGAGCAAGCACAGAGCCATATGGGAACATAAGCACAACTAATGACTGACTTGTTTTAGTTTCAGCCAAGCTTGGACTTCATCCTAGTACTTTCTTCACATAAGCTGTTATGTCACATGCTCAGGCAAAGTAAGGGATAAAGAAAATTCAATCTAGGTTAAGAAGTCAAGACAATGTTTGCAGAACATCTATTTCCTAGAGCTTAGAAGGGCCTACTAATGACTTAGCTGTCCAGATCGTGCCACTGGTATAAACATCCATATTTCCTACCCAAGAATCCATCTGAATAAAGAAAGATTGTGGAGAAGTGACAGGAGAGCCAGTCCCAGCCCAAGCCTGTACACAGGCTCCACTCTTCTGGAAATAGGCAATGCTTTGGAGGAGAACACGCTGCACATCACCATGGCCCTGGAACACAGGTAAGAAACTAACCTTCCCTCAACAGAGAAGCCTTCCATCAGCCACAGTTGTCAGCCAGCAGATTCCCACATGGATTTTGCAGCAGAGAAGATATAACTGACAACATACTAAGCCATCCTACCTCGGTGACATGCTTCTGAACAACAAAAGCAGTCCACCAAGAGGAAAGACTTTTAATTACTGTTTTTAAAAACCTTTGTATGATGTTTGCTGGTGCTTCTTGAAGATTCAAAAGCTAATTTTTGCGGGGGTTTTCTGGGGGGGTTTTTTGTGGTGGTGGAGTGGGGTTTTTTGCTGCTGTTTTGGGGTCTTTCTAAAACAGCTCTCTCTTCTGCTTTCCCTAAAGGAGATCTGTAAAGAAGTTAAAAGCTTTTTAGAATCTTTGTGCATTTCAAGATCATTTAAAGAAAACACCAAAAAAATCCACAGACACAGCTGTGAGGAATATAAAAGGCAGCGCACTAAAAAACCCCAAAACACTTGAGACAGCCTCAGACTAAGTAAAAAGAAAACTACCACAGAGAAAACACACAACTGTATGTTTTCATATTTGAGAAAAGACACGACAAGTTGAAGAGTCACATGGAGTAATTATTCCTTCACTGCTTTGTTCCCCTGAGAAGAGAATTTGCATTTTTAAGTGAAGCTCACTTAGGCTTGGTTTGGGTTGCTGAGTTTTTGTTGCTTCTGCAGGAAATTCATCTACTGACAAGATTTTAGAGCCTCACTTAATACCTCCAACTTAAATAATGGTCTTGTCACTTGAATGCATTTTCATGCTTCATATTCTAACAACACTAGCACCGACTGTTCAGAGGTCACATAACATTTTCATAAGCAATATAATGGCACGTAATTTTCATAAAACATGGATTCATTGGGGCACAGATCCTGTGTATTGACAAGTACAATGGCTAGAACAAGGAGGAAACAAATGTTCCTCTAAACTTCAGACTTTTACTCTTTTATTCAAAATCTCTTCAGTATCAGCAAAAAGACACGGCCCGTCTTTCTCAAAATGGTTCATCTGGACAAGCTTATGATTTCACTCAGCACAACAGCATCAATGTTAATCAAAAAAATTCAAATCCCTTCAAACTAAGTACATTACAAAATCAAGTTAAGGAAGAGAATAGCATTTGTGTAGAAACAAACAATTGAACACAATACTTGGCTTTTGTTCCCTTGCTAGATTTATTGAGAACTCAGAAGCCAAACTCTTTTCTTTTTTTTTAATTTTTGTTTTAATTTAATGCCAATATCTAGAAAAAAACATCTGGTTATTCTACACAGTATTAGAACTGAAATTGCCAGAGAACAGAACATCTTTCGCAGTGAGTACTGAATGTACCTCTCAACTTTCTCAGGTTTTATTTGTAAAATGATAAAGCCTGTTTGCTGCTTCTTTAGTGTCTTTCCATAGAGAGGCTGTTTTTGTAAAGGATTCAGCCTTTGCTCTGAGACACCTACTCGTACCACTGACTCAGTGATACCAAAGACTCAGCTTTGTTTGAGGGATGTAATTCCTGTTAATTTATCCGGCCTACAGAGAATCATTTAAATGGTCTTTGAGAAACAGTGAGATTTGTAAGGTGTTTTTAAGTGTGTTTTATTAGTAGCATAACTTCATACACATGTCACTGCACAGGGATGAATAAAAAGTGGAAAAACCCCCAATCCTTCATTCTGGCTTTTCCCACAGCTTACACTCATCATCAGGATCAGTCTACTTTTTAAATGGCAAGTGAAGTCATCTGGAACATCATGCAAGATTTTTAAGTGTGTGCAACTCAATTCTTACATGATTTTATTATCAGTTATGGCAAATAACTGATTATCTCAACTATACCACACAATAAAGCTTAAAATTCCATATGAATTAAAAATCATGTGCCTGTTTTTGTGATTATGTCAACATAGGTACAGACTGCAGATGCTATAATATGGAACTTGCAGCACAATTTTCAGAATTAGCATCAGACAAAAAAGAGGGACGAGACCTACATAACATTTATTTTGGCCTTTTTTTTCAAAAACATTCCCATTTTTGTTATTCTGAAGAAATTTTAAATTATATTTTGTTATTTTTCCCGACTTTTTTTTTTTTCCATATATTTAAACATCCTTTCTCAGAATGAATTTGAAAAAAACAAAAAAAGGAAACTGGCTTTTAGAATTCTTTGGTAGATCCGAGTACAAGCAGTTTAATTCATGAGATCCTTTCCCCAGCTGGTATGCATCATTATAATACTACTGATTACACTGGAGCTATGCCATTAACATCTAACAAGTCCTTGAACTAGGAAAATCCATAATAAGTGAGAAGCTACCAGATGAACAAGCAGAGTACTTCAGTCAAATGCTGAAGAAAATCTGTTATGGTCATGCTATTTTTTTTTTTTTAATTTGGCAAAAAGTATCCGAAGAACTTAGAAGTATCTGAAAGCATGGGAGAGAGAAAGAGGGCCAATTTGCCTTAACAAGTAAAACCACCATATTTTGTAATTCTGCAATATTATAAGGATAGCAAAAGCTTTCTGTCATTGCAAGCTGTTGCTCCAATGTAGCATATACTGAAAACATGCAACGATTAAGATAAAGATGAAACAACAGCAAGCCAGACAATCTCCAAGTCAAAGTAGCAGACAAGAAAATGGAAATAGCTACTGTGAATAGCAAACAGTTTGGAAGGGTCTGTTTACACACTAGAATAACTTGGAATCCTGCTGAAGATGAATACCTGTTGACAGATCTCACAAATAAATTATTCTGATACCTGTTCAGTTTGTGGCTGTGGCAAAGTACAAGTCCAACTTTCTTGTAACAATCCTTTCCGTCTTACAACCCCGCACTACAAGCGTTCAGCTGTAAATACAAAAGCAAGTATTTTAAAGGTTTAGGTCTGTTACCAATAGGACTTGTAGCTATTTTACAGAAACAGAAGGCAGTTAAAATTTGCTGAATATTGTTTTGTCATAATAGCATCATATTTGTTAAATTTTGATACCTTTCCATCTCTTACTTGACTTGTATACTGTTCATATGACACCCACACGATCTATGACAAATTGTAGACCAGTTTACTGTGATTCAACAGAAGTGCCTGAATGAAAAATATTATATAAAAGATACTTCCATAAAATGCACTCTCTCTTTATTAATTACCGCATATCATTATAAAGTTGTTTCTTGACTGAGGTTTGTCCCAAGTGTGATAGGAAACTTCATTCCCCATTCCATAATACTATTTCTTCTAAACAAATTAATTCTAATGAGAGGAAAAAAGGACATCCTCTGATCTAAAGATCTGACAGCCATATTACACTTTAGTTAGAAATATTTCTATGAATGCATACTTTATGTACTTCAAATATGATCTGTTTGGGTTTTCGCTTCTTTAACTCTGTCTATGTGCTGCCTCTTTTGACAAATATCAGAAACAAAGTTTAGTTTTACTGGTTTAATAGTAAGGGGTGTAATCCATGAAATCGTAGCTCTAGAAGCAGGTTACAAGAACACTTCTCTGCAGTTGCACAGATCTTGCTTTATATGGTTATGTAATTAAAGAAATCAAGCAGTCATAGGCCTGGAGTCCTCTTCCATGATCTTTTTTGAAGACAAAGTACACAGACTAAGGGACGCTTCTTTGGAGGGAGAAGGGTCAGGAACGTGCACAAGTTAGAGAGCAGGAGAAAGCAGTTTTGTTCATCTTGATCAGTGACCTGGAGATGGGAGACAGTAATACATCTCCGTGTCTGTGGATGATACCATGCTCTTCCAGGTAGTCAAATGCCATACCCTAGCAAGTTACTCAAGCCACCAAACTCTGTGAGCAGGGACAAACATGGCAGAAGAACTTTTATGTAGATAAGTGTAAGAGGAGAAACTGGGGGGAGTTGGGGGGTGGGGTGTTGGAGAGGATATGTGGAGGAAGGAGGAAAATCGAAACTCTGCCAACATGACACCGAAATTGGGACTGGCAGTTACAGCTTCAGAAAAGGACAGGGGAATCGTCACTGGCTGTTCTCTAAAATCAGTGACTCAAATGGGCAGTGGTGGCCAAAAAAAGCCAACAGATCATCAGACGTCATTCAGGAAGGGTATGAAAAACAAGAGAAAGTGCTTCATTTTGTGCCTATAAAATCTTGCAGTATCCACATCCTGAGTGCTGAACACATTTCTGGTCACCACGGAAAGGACGGGTGCCTCTGAAAAGGACGTAATCAACTTAGAAAAGCCCCATGAAGGACAACTGAATGTATCAATTGGATGGAATAGATGCCTTATAAGGACAGACTACACAGGCTGAGACTCTTCAGGAAGAAAGGGGAAAGCTCAAAGGGGACAACATAATCAAGGTTCAGGAAAAGCTTCAACAAATTTGTGATGTGAAACACAGAAACGCAGACAGAGCAGAGATGTACCCTCTAAGATGCCCAAAACAACAGTTCTGGATGATGAGGAAGAAAGAAGGCCATGCTACCACAGGCAAAAAAAACCGCTGGGGAATTCTAATCCATTTAATTGATTGCCAATTAACAATTATTTCTTTTGCTGTTCCTTGATCCTTATTCCATCAGCGTGCAACCTCTGTACTCAAATTAAATAAAAATAGATTTGTAAAACAGTTAAGCTAAAACCATCTTAGCTATTCATTATATACTATTTGTTAGTTTAAAGGTAACGGACCAATTAGTTTCATTCTCTATTTTAAAGAGTCACCAAAGCATTTGTGATAGAAGCTTCCCTAGCTATAAATTTCCTTAAGATACCATTTCAATAACTTTCGCATCTAAAAGAAAACTTGCAGCTGTTGCGTTTTGAAAAATTTTGGCAGGGATGTATTTGTATGTTGTGAATGATGTCACTATCTTGTGACAAGCTACAGAATGCTTTTGGCCGGGTCAGCTTTTGTCTAGGCCACAGTTATCTACATTTATTTTAAAACTTTGATTAAAATCTATCTTTAAAGTTTGCACGCATGCAGACACACAGCAAGGAAAAGTGATTCCTTTTTTTTTTTTTTTTCATTTGAGTAGTTAACTCATGACACCAAACAATACCCTATGATCTGGACTGCATGATCTTAAAGGTCTTTTCCAATCGAAGTGATTCTATGATCCTTCTCAATAGAAACATTTAATTAACACGTGGTATGAGACAGATTTACAGGGAAGCTGGGTATTCCCCGTCACCGCTTGAGAAACATTCTCTGAGCACACTGTACCTCAAATAACTGTTTTCTAGTAGGAGGATTTTGTTCTAAACAGGGCTGATCCCATGCATCACTTTTAACAGTCAGCAAAGGAGGCACTTGCCCTAAGGCCTTACATGGGACAGCAAAAATGACCATAAAAGCAGAAGCTATGTGAGAAGCTCGGAGGAAAAAGACCATGCAGCTGGCAGGCAACCTTCCAAAAGGGCTGGGCATAAAGAAGAAGCAGCACACAGAAGGGGAGGCAGAAGATTGACCAGGCTGCCACCTCCACAGAATTGAATTTTGCCATCCCCAGGCCTTGGACTAAATAAGATAATTCAATTTGTTTAACGAGCTGGAAACCTTCTAACAAGCCCTGCTTTTGAATGTCTGGTCAGGAATACAGGAATCTTTCCAAGGCATTAAATCTACTAGTTGCAGGGAAGAGGAAATGTTCCCTTGGGGTAACAAATAAGGGTTGTGAGGGACAGAAAAGGACACAGCCCTGTCAGGAACCTTAGCAAAGCAGTGCTTTTCATTGGAGCATCCAGTCTTCTCAGAAATATTAATCACCTTTCCCGTCTCCAAGACACTTTCTGCCCTATTTGGAAGCAATCCAGGTAGAAGGCTGGAAACTGAGTTTCCGCTCACAAGGGTGTTTATGATTTTTTTTTTCACAATATTTGTAGTTATTTTCTTGGAGAAATAGATGAGAATTCTGCCTTCAGACTATTTTCTCCCCGAAAGACAACCATGAAGGAAAAAATAAATTGATCTGATGTTGTTATTATGTACAAAACATCCCACAGTACTCTTCTTAGGCAAATTTTGCTTCCTACATTAAAAATTCAAATCTTTTCTACTTAGAAAGACATTTATTGTGGGTTTACAGCTCACTGAGAACACTGAGGGTATATGCTAATCACAGACTACTAATAGCAGCCTGGCTTCAACTATATTCAAATTAGTCTATGAGCCTTGACAAATATAGTTTTTGAAAGCAGATAGAATTGTAATGAAATGTTCTCAAATGTATTTCCCTTACTTGTTTTTTTCTTCAATGAGTGACATTTAGACAGTGTGTTTGACTCTCAGGCGTTTCTGTAAATTATCGTTCCCCAAACAGAATATTAGATTTCTGTCTAACAGATTATGTTCCTTTCCACGCATTATCTGCCATCTTCTAAAATGACAAAATATTCTCGAAGAACACATTTGAAAGTATTTTTAACCTTCAAAGTTCCAGTTTTATTTGTACTGTGGACTCTTTCAACTTGGCAGAATAGGGAAAAAGCAGACTCCACCATGTCATTCAAACCAAAATTATCTATATAAAAGAAAGGCAATAATAAAGAACATAGTTAGGATTCCAACAAATACTAAATAACTTTGAATCTATTCTCCAAGACAGTTAAAGCTATTGGTATGGGTTCTGAGTGATGCAAAACCTAACCAAAAATAAAGCTGAGATACTTTTTTCCTTCCCCTCCCTCACTGCCCAAAGAAACCATTCCACAGAGCAAGTCCTGGGCTAGAACCCAGCAGGTGCATTTCCTGCGACCATATTCCATAGCCCCCAATGCTCTGGGTTATTCCAATAAAGAAGTCTCCCAAATAAAAAAAAAAAGAAATAAAGAAATCAGCTTTCTCCTTTCCTTTACTTTTTCTTTAAAATACATTATTTCTGGTCTTCATGCACTTGATGAGAAGCAGGAAAAAAGCCAAATCCAAGTCAGGTGGCTCCTAATAAAGAACTCCAAATGTTGTGTTTCTAGGATGTCAGGATTATGGAAAAACAAGCTTAAGCACAAGTTTTACAGCTGATTGATATGCCAGAACACCAAGTTCTCTACATTAGCTCTTTATACAAGTCAAGTCTGTGGTTTTTTCACCAACCCTAACCTCAGAGTTAGCATTTCGCCTTTTGCGAGTGTATAAACCACACTCAAAGCTGTCTGTTCTTCCTCTTCCATGTTACTAAGCCTCGTCTCCTATGACATTTGAAACACTATAATGGATAACTGAGTTGCTTTCAGTGTATACGATCTTTTTCAGAAATCCATTTTTGCTTTCCTTAACATAACTTTCCTGGATACACACTATGCCCAGGAACTGGAGCACAGTAGGGGTTATAGCAGGACACCGCTCGGTATTTGTCAGCTAATAGAAACCAGGCCACTCGGTAAAATGCTCTCCTGGTTGCTAATACAGCACAAAGTCTGAGCAGAATGACTCTAGGAAATCAAGAATATACATGATATACCTTTCATCAGCTGTAAAGATGAGTAGCTGGTCTTCTCTGCTGAAAGGACAAGATGAAAATGCTCTACCCCTTTACTGAATACTGGTATGGTAACAGCCCTGATAACTCACTGAAACGATAACTGCCCTTTCTTCCTGGCCAGACAGCAGAGTAACCGCTCTGACTGCGGACACGGAACGAGGCTATCAGCCACTCATCCTTGTCAGCCCTCTACTATACCTGAATTGCAATAGCAACATTGGCTACACTGGTAAGAGAAACAGGGAAGAAAAAAATTGAATTAGGCTTCTATAATAAGACATTTTAGCTGTGAAAGCTATTACCATTAAATGCTTATACAGAGAAACGCATTTCTTTATTAATTAAACAATCACAATTAATGCTGGTGCTGGCAATGCTGTTTCGCTCTAAGATTTCAGGTGCCGTGACTTGCTAGAGAAAACAGAAAATCCTGCTATACCCGCTAACTTTGTTAGAATGCTATTTTTTCAGTTTGACTCCACTTTCTATTTTCTTCTAACCTACAGACTGAAAGCACTCCTCATCCCAATCATTTCCAGCTTTTGTCTTATTGAGCTTTCCTCAACCAGCATAAAAGAAGAAAACACTACCTTAGTCTATAAGCACCAGTAAGCCTTTGAAGGAAATGAAAGGTATATCACACAAAGGAAGAAAGGTTCTTTCTGATCCAACAGTTCAGAAACTTTGATTTTCTTATCTCTTTCCATACTAGAAGCAGGGCCTATAAAGACTAGATTTGCTAATATAGCCTACTAGTACCAAATGACAGAGCTAGCATAGCAAACCACTTGCTCGTAAGAGCACCATTATGAATTGCACCAGACTTAAATACAGGGTTGTATTTCAAAGACAAGGAAGACTTGGGCTCAGCCACTACAAAAAGCAGAGAATTTTCATGTCTGCTTCCCATCTTGCACTGCTGTGGCTTTCTTTGGAAACAAAGAATAAAAATTGAAAACAAAAAGGCAAGTTATTTGGAAGGAAGATGTTTGAAAATGTTGTGTTTAGGTCTATGAAAGATAATATCTTGAAATGCTAATGACCCTAGTCACTGCCTCAATGAACATCTCTCCTGAAATAATCATTTCAAAAAAAAGTAAAAATACCAAACAACCTAAAGAGAGAGAAAATATCCAAAGTACAAATTCTCTGTATATATGTATAGACATATATTTATGTATACTTTTACAAAGTATATGTGCTTCTTACACCAGCCCTACAAATTCTCCTATCTTGACAGAAGCAAAATACGAATCTGAATTTTAGAATACATCTAAAAGCACAGATCGTTGCTGTTTGAAATGCAAGGACTAGTTAGCAAGCCAAGACCTACACCATTCTCTGTGCACTAGTGAAGAAACAGAAACTGAGGAAATGGCTGTAAACAGATATTGTAGTTTCACTGATTTCAAAGGAGCTTTCCCGTGAATAAAGCCAGACAGAAGCATCCATAGAGCAGCAGTTAGGATGTGGCAGGGACTCAGTTACGTCGTTATTCATTGGCACAGGTAAAGCTATTGTAAACCAGACATTTCTTTCGGAGCTGGACCCTCTGATGGCATATTTACAACTTTCTTTCTACCTACTGTCTGTATGAGAAGCCTGGGCAGATTAGCTGCTTAATTTACACACTTAAATCATATGCCTAGAAAGCAGCAGTGTGAATATCTCCACCCGTGCTTTGCTACTTAACAAGCTAACATTATTTCCTTCCTTATTTACCAAATACTTTGACTCTGCTTCAAATCCACTCCAACAACAATAATTACTTGCTATGGAAAAGCAACAACTTAATTCTCTCTTTCGTACCAAAGTTGGCCCAACTTTTGGTTGGATTCATAGGATTCACCTATGAATCTAACTTGATTTTCTGACTCCGTCCCTTGATGTACGGATATCTGCGTACTTTAGTCCGCCTGTTTTAACTGAAGACAGAAACAATTTACCATTTGCTATTTACCGTAGAAATTAATCAGTGTTTAACAACCACACCATTGAGTTCAGTAGTTTCTCAGTTCACTATACTGCAACATCAGTTTGCCACAAGATTAATTTTCAAGGACTTGAAGCTATTTCACGAAGTTCATTAACGTCATAATTGTACTCGCTTTTGTTAATGTCTGCCTAGCTCACTGCCGAAGTGCATGATGTACACAATAACTCTAACTCTATACTGCTTGAATTTAAGAGAACAGGCAATAAAACACAGATTTTAATTGCTTTACTGTCATTCAAAAACCTAACCTAATACAGAAAAACAAAAGAAGCTAAGCAGAGAATAACACGATTTTCCACCCACAAGGACTCCATGCGTTTGTTATGCTGTTATCATAGCACATGAGAAATGCGAACACTTTCCAAATTAAAGTATTTGTTGCTGTACGATCTCTTAGAAGTATCATGTATTACTATTTTCTCCCAGAAACATGAGCTCTGAAGGGTCAAAGCTACAGCAAGTATCCCACAAATCTAACTAGCTATTCCATAAATTGCAAGTGTTCTGTGTATTTATTTTCTTTACCTTTATTTCCATCTATTTCCATTTCAGACTGAAGTCTGTTTGCATTGTTATCATACCATGGCTTACTTGTCAGCACTTTATCTTTCCCAGTAAATGCCATAATCAACCTTAAAGAACACAGGAGAACAAAATACAACAGGAAGAACAGCACAGATTTGCAGGAGAAATACCCTACTTTAGGCAGGCTTGAAGCAGAAATTAAGACAGGTTTTTACCACCTAAATTCTCCTTAATCAAGGGGTCAATTGCAGGAGAAATTTGGCACTGCAATCAGAGCATCTCAGCATGGCTAGATAATTAGAACTCCTGTGGCTACTAGAGAACTGTAAGTAATCAGAGTGCAACCCTCTTCATCACCTCCAATTGTTCCTCAAAATGTCACATGAAGATGACTCATTTGCTCCAGCAAGGGAGCTGGGAGGTATGGAAAGGGTTAAACTTCACTAGTATTATCACTCATCCGCAGATGATTCCCACAGTAAACTATCCTTAAAAATCAAAACTTTTATAGAAAATAAACCCTTAGCAAAGTGATAAGAAATAATCTAAAAATATTTTGAACATGAAAATACCATGAAGAAAAATGCAAGTATTTTAATTTTTTTTTGCCTTTTGCATCCTCTTTATTCCTTTGTCTTTTCACTTCTCTTGATGCTAAGTGCTACTATGTGACTTTCACAATGTTTGCTATTTTCCACAGTCAGCAGCATCTCTGGCCTTCAATGCATCCCACCTTTTTTTCCCTTTTCGGCATATTAATTTGACAGATGCCTTTGGAAACCAAAAATAATGGTCTAATACCAGGAGTTTGTCCAGCATTTCTTAATCTTATACAGAGCAAACAACAGCTAAAGTACACAGTTCTCAAGCACGGTTTTTCACTTAAATTGCTTCACTGTATTGCTTCGGATCCTTTACTACATACAGTAATTAACCTTCTGGATATTATAGAATAAGCAAATTTCTTGCACAATCCTGCAAAGGACCTTCATCCTACATGATGTTCTGTGTTTGTAGGAGTATCAAATTGAAAAAAGTAAGAAATTCAGGAATGTCTGTAGCCCCAAAAGTATTGAAAATAATACAGATTTTTCTTTAAAGGAATAATTTTGGTTTTATCTCACAAACAATTTACAACTTTACGGTAGAACCACCAAAATGCAGCTGATGGAACTGCTTTCTCAAAGGTGAGCAAAGGGACAATTAAGATCTTCTAAGGGAAATGAACCAATCAATATAAAAATTAATTCCCCACACACCTTTCACCTGTTTTCCTTTAACCTTGAACCCATTGCCAAATACCATGAAATAAAAATACGTAATTATCAACCATCTGTTATATATCAGAACAATTACTGTCACATCTGTTAACATTTATTTTTTTCCCCAACTCTTCATTCTATACACTTAGATTATGTTTTCTTTGAGATGAGAACTACTTTGTTATGATAGGTTTTCCTTTTGCAGGTGTTTCCATGATGCCCAGCACCTTGTTCCAATTTTCTTATAGCAGGCAGCCTTTTGGCGAGGAGGAAAATTCTGCCCGTGATGGTTACGTGTCTAAAATGTACTCAATTGCTACAGACAGCTTATCTTTCAGATGCATGAAAAAATAGGTCATACATGGGAGCAATGCCAAGAAGAGCAATCTCAGCTTTCTGACTAAAATAACAGACATCAAACTCACAATGAGAATCAAGGACCTTAATGTAATGAAAATAACTATCCGCTTAATTTCGCTGTGCAGGTACTTCATGTTCCCAATATTTCTAAACGCATACTAGTCTTCTCTTGTTTACCAAAACAAAGCAAAAAACCCACAACCCAACCAAAGAAAAAAAGCCCAAACAAAATCCTGAACCAAAAGCAAAACAAAACAAAACAAAAAGCCCAATTGTGAAACTAGTAAGAATTCTTTTACCCCTAGTATTTTAGCCCCAGTACACAATGATTCAGATATGGAACCACCAGCTATTTTAATATGTTCAATAGATTGACACACAGGTGGAAATTTTGGAAATACCCTGTTTTCATTATAAGCTAGAGTTTATCATATGAAGCCAAAAGGTTATCAACGCTGACCAAAGGAAATCGGTTACAGGCCTTGTCCTACAGTGAACTACAAAAATCTTACAATTAAATAGATCTTAATAATGAACAGTTGATATCCATGTAAAGTTCTTTTACCTTTTTCTATTGAAGGCAAACCTGTGTTATTTTCCACTTTCTGCCCTCTTCAACTCTGTCCCTTACACATTTGGGCCCCGTTCACATGTGCTTATTCTGGCGCACGCACCAGAGATCTGTCACGATGCTAGATCATTCTTCCCGTCCTTATAGTTTGTTATTTTATGCAGCTACAAGGAATATTGCTTAGCTCAAGTCAGCTGTGCCTTTATTAAGCAAGGACTTATAAAAAATTTTCTAAATATTACTTTTGCTTCTCTGTCTAGTTCTTTTTTCTGAGTCAGAAATGTGATGTACCATGGGAAAGGCTCAAAAACTTCCAGTAATTCTAAAAGCAGGTAATACTAACGAAAACCTGTTTCTCATGGGACACCCAACCTGTGGATCTAAAAAATTCAGAGGCAAACAAGCACCTGTTGCTTGAGTGTTTGGCCATTCAGGCATTTTTGAGCAGAGTTGTGCCATATATTTGGTATCTTGTTATGGTCAGGTCCAGAAGCGGCTTAGACAATCCCTTCAGAATGTTTATTAAAATATAAAGGATCTACAGTATACATGATAAGCAAGACGGCTGCATGCTACAGGTTATGGCTCTTAGAGGGCTGCCTATCTGTATCTAAAAAGGAGAAGGGGTTGGCTATGACAGCTCTTGGAAGGTGTTTCATTCCTATTTCTGACAGCACAGATTACTTCAAATATGCAAACTGGATAGAACTGGGTTAATGGATTAATCTACATCCACATTACATATTAATTTTCATAAATAAAAGAAGTCTTGAATAACACTGAGGCTTTTATCTTAAGTAGATATTACTATGTTTACCCTGAACTTCAGGATTACCTTACGTCATCTGGGCTCCCAATCTTAGGAACAACATCTTAACTGTTATTTCTCTAACAATACTCCAGTAAAAAAAAAAAAAATCATTTAGTGTGGAAATGTAAAACTAAATTTACTTTTGTGGTGTCTATGAAGGCTTTATATTTCAGAGATGCTTTTTCCTACAAGAGGCATTTTACTTTTCCATTTAACTCATCTAGCATACCTTCATTTTCATCTGCCTATTTTCTCAATTGTACTTGCTTTACTGGCTGGTGGAGGGAGATGTATGATAGAAAGCTTCATTGGTAGTTGATCTTAGAAGCAGACATTCAGCCTCTGCTGTGTAGTAATGGAATTCCTAGATTATGATGATGGAATCCTAGAATGCTTTGGGTTGGAAGGGACCTTTAAAGGTCAGCTAGTCCAATCCCCTTGCCACTTTTTATCTAGAGCTCCTTGCATAGAGACTGATGGATCTGAAACTCTAAAGATGTTACTATTTCTTAATAAAGGCATCCACAGCTTTTTTACAATGTGTAAAGCAAACAAAACCATAATTGAAAAAAACAGTAAGAATATTTTTTCTCTGAGAGTGATAGGGGTCTTCCCACTACCTTTGATAGAAACAGAATTTGTCTCTAAAAGGACACAGCAATACAGAATGTACAACCTCGTACTGAAATACTTAAAATTCTACTTGAAACTACGGAAAACTTCGTGCTTCTCTAGAAGATATGGGCCTAAGCAATTCTGCAGGTGTCATCCATGCGAAAACAAAGTGGATAAGCAGGGTCCAAGCAGCGAGACAAGATTAGGGACTCCCAAAGAAACTAAGCTAAGCAGGATGATACATCAACCCAACAACCTTTCTTAAGAGCAAAAAGCAAGGCTTAGAGCTGGCTCAAATAACTGAATTATCATAGCTGGCACTTGGCAGGAATGGGTTTTACTTTTCATTAGGCAACAGCTTCAGTTACAGAGGTTTTACTGACTACTATCTATAGGAAGCTATTGCAGATTCAACCAGCAGAAGTTGACACACCGCCAGCCCCCAGTATTACTGTTTGCCAGAAGTCAAGAGACATTCGACACCTCTTGCTCTTTGGAAGCTATGATACATTTAAACTTGTGCATGCATCTGAGATGGTTTATCTCTTTTGGAAGTATAAGAGACATTTATGGCTCTTCAAAACAATATTTCAAAAATTCTAGCAACGCTATTTGCATTTCAGTCTAGATTACTATGTACGTACTAAGAATAAAAGCTGGTGATCTACAGTATTTCCTGTATTATTTCATTCAAATTCACAGATACCCCTTGTTTGTACATGATTGAGAAAGCAATTAAGTATTGGGCCTCATAATAACAGCAGAAAGAATGGGATTCTTTCCTCAAAAAGGACTTCCTGTCACCAGGAAATTAAATGTTTCTTCTGGCAGACAGTAAAGTACACACAGAAATAAAAACTAATCTGTAGGCTTACACTTACATGCTTTCTCAAAGTTAATTAAGAGAGAAGGTTACCCAAGGTTCAATGAATGAGGCAACACCAACTCAGGAAATGATCTCAACTTACAAGACATGAAAACTCTTTTTGTTGAGTGGCTTAATATGTATAATAGATTCTTCTACTGTCTTTTGTCAAGTTATCTGATTTTTTGAAAGTGTGACTCTTTGAAGTCCTATATGAACACATGCAGGGTTTACACCAGAATAGATTCTCAGAAGTGAAAAACAAGTTACAAAAGATTGGATAATGAACATAGAACCAGGGTAAGGTCTGTCTGCTTAATAGTTGGACTTGCCTAGATATCAAGAACACACAGGAGAAAACATGGCCTCACTTCGTGTAAAGGCAATTCAAGAACTGAACTACACACGTGAAAAAATTACCCACATTTTCACGTGAGTGAAGATAAAAAATTAGATTCACTTTTTAAAGACTATCAGTAATGAGAAACAAAAGGATCTAATATGATTTCTGGGGCGACAGAAGTTTCTCCACTCTCCTGTAATTAGTGACTCTGTCAAGGATTCATTTTTGGATGTGTTTTACCTCATTCCTTGTCATTTTAGCCCCAAGAAGAAACTTAGAAGGACTTACAGTACAAACCTAGCAGATGCTACTTAATTTAAGAGAGAGCAAGAGGGTAAAGACTTTAGAAAATATTTTTCTAATAGACATTCTAACCGTTTGCACTACTATGCTTTGATCTTCAAATTAAATCAAACCGATATGTCTATCAGCTGTGCAATTCAGCTTTTTGCTGAAGCTACATTGATACTTGGAGAAGTGAAGATTTAGTCTCTCAAAGACAGCCTGGGGTACGCATCTTAGAAGCTGGTAGTACATTAAGAATTGACATTCTAGGAATTCATTTAATCAGGAAATCGGGGCTAATTAAACACTAGAGACTCAAAATATCTGGGATGTAGCACTGAGCTCTTCTGAGAGCAGTGTGACAAAAGGCCACAAAGGGGCACTCAGCAAGATTCTGTCATACAAATGTAGCAAAGAAAAAAAAAAATTATTCAGTATAACATTTCCAGTCCTGTTGCAGTGAAGTGTTTTCCAGAGGGCAAGAAACACACAAATACTCATTTTCAAAGAAGTCTCTCTAACAATCTGAAACACTGGTTTTGAAAAAGCATTTTAAATACTTAATTCCACTTAATTCCAATAAGCAATGACTAGAAAAGAGGAGCATACACATTCTGGGAAATCTACATTAAAATTATCTTGGAATACCATACCTTCCCAAAAATCTAGGATAAAATATTCTAATAGAACATCAGTGATATTTCAGGGTACTTTTTATGATGTTCATATACTTTGGATAATCTATAATTAAGTACCATCCATGTAGAGAGAGAGATAAAGAGTTCATCACTTCCAAATCTATTGTTAGGGCCTCAAGAAGGCAAGGAAACCTTTACTGGCCCCTTTGAAGATTACAGCCCTAGGATCACGACTGGACTGTTAAGCAAATATCATACAAACTTTACTGGCATCAACTCATAATAGAGTTGCATAGCTTGTTCTTAGATTCACTTTCTCTTATATTTTTGTGTAAAGCTTTAGCTCAAAATATACCACACAGAAGCTGAAAAGCATAAAGCTAGTTAGGTTTTTTGGTAGGACAAATAATTTTTGTGATACGCTAACCAAAAGCTTTATGCATGAGGCAGCAACATGAAATAGATTTGCTTTACTGCAATAGACGGTTTTATGTTGACCTTTTAAAATGTTTAGAGAAGGTCAAAGTAAAATTAACAGGCAGTAATCACCCTTTCCAACACAGTAAGTCCAAGTAAATCCGTACTGCTGCTCCACTCAGAATGGCATAGGTCACTGCATACAAGTTTAGGAATTCCAGTTGGTCATCGAATTGCTGCTAGCTGCAAAAATGAGTTTGGAGCCACTATTATGGATAAGGGATAAGGAGAGAAATCCTTCACTTTTATTTCATGCTGCTCTGGCTGGGAGCCAACAACAGCAAATGAACTTCGAACTGCAGGACTAAATCCCCCTTAGAGCCGTAACACTCTTTATGCAGATAAATGGACTGACAGAGCTGTATCAAATACCATGCACTGAATTACTAAAAGCTTCCAAATACCCTTTTTTTTAAAGAATCCTAAAGGGTTGACAAATCAATTTCTTAACATACAGCATGAAAATTCATACCACTAGTAAAATACTGCATGTTTGTTGTTGTTCTTTGGCAGGCTACGCTTCTGTCTTATTTTGCACAAGAAACACAATCTCAGAGTTACCAGTCTTATTTTACACAAGGAGGAATCTAATCCAGAAGACTAGCAGTGTTTGTATCAAGAAAAAAAGAAATTATGTAGGCAATGTGGCGGAAAAAAATAAGAATGACAGGTGGTAGATTTAAAACTATTTTAACACTTGAGTTCTATAATTGAAGCAAATACCAACAATTGTGGGAAAGCCTAAAACAAGCAGGGAAGAGAAATGTGCTTTTTAACTATTAGACTGTTTACTCCTTTAAGCAATGCGATCCCAGTCATGTTTAACACATCAGATGAAGTAAAAAGCAAAAAGGTTTAAAATCTATTTTAGAAGCCCTTCTGTTCCACACACTTTGATAGCTGCTCTGAGAAAGGCATCTCATGGAACTAAACAGAACACGTGAGCAAAAACAAGCCCTGCCTTATGGCTTCCTTACTCTGCACAGCCCTGACATGACCCACAGACGCTGCTACTTAGTATCAGTAAAATGGACCAACAGAGAGTAAAAAAAGATAATTTACATATGTCATTTGCATGGGTCATACCTCAGGTGACAACGCTTCAAGTATCAGCGCAACAGCAAAATAACAACAAGAAACTTTGAAGAGGTAAAACAGAAGAAAACAAGTCTTAAACTCCCATAGACATTCATAACATCCATGGGATTCTGTCAAGGACCTTTAGCTTCCAGTACTCTGAAAAAAATCAAGATTCTAAATATGGATTTAGAAATCTTACTAGAGAATGGAATAAGTAAATATACCAGTCTTCAACTCTTAAAAGTTTAAAGACTGCAAAGCGTATGCAAGGGCCCTAAGAGCATTCCCTGTCTTGGAGGTTTGTCAGCTTGGGCTCAGGGCCAAGGCAGAGAGTGCAGCTGCAGGCTCTCCCCGTTCCTCCGCAGACCCTGCAGGGAGGCTCCCAGCCAGCACCGCAGCCCAGAGTCCAAACCCCTGCCTGTGGGAGCTGCTTTTAAGCTGAGCCTCTACTGTTTGCCCTCTGCCTGAGCTACACCTCGGCCGTACCTCACCGTGCGCCCTGTTGGTCCGGCCCACCTGTGGGCTGATATCCTGGCCTAGCCCCAGTTTGTCTTCATGTCCCTGCCCAGCCACCCTGGGGCTCTGTCTGACCCTGGTTCCCCTCACTGGACCTGCCTTGCTAACCCCACTGGGGTACTGCTGCCGGCGTTACCACGCTCAGCTCCTGGCTCACCTTCTGTCCCTGCTCCATGACTGTCTAACCTTATGTTTCCTCTCAAGCATTCATGAGGGAATATAAATGATGGAACATGATTTATAATGGTCTAATTACAACTGAAATAGCTCTTATCCAGCTAGCTTGAGAAAATAAAGCTGAGAGGAAGTATAGAATAAACCATTTTTTAGGTCAATCTGACATTTGTTGCAGGCAAATTAGACTCTGTGGTTACATGATCTCAAAATGACTATGGAAAAGTAGACATGTGTCACCATTGACATGGCTGCTAACATAACAGAAAAACTTCAGCTGTGCCTAGAAAGTCCCGTAACTGGCTGGGAATGCACATATACGGGTAAAGTTTTGACTCAGCTGTGGTACAACAACAGGCTGTAAACCAAAACAGTGAAACTTAAAGGGAGCAGGTTCTTTCCAACAGCTATAAACATCAAAATAACTCGATGACTGTGAAGATGTGAAGCTCTAGGATGAGTATTAGAGTAACCTGGGCAGCCTTCAGGGGAAATGTATTTTTGCTTTGGTAGTTCTACTCATAAATTGTGCAAACCTGTTCAAGTTCTATAGTCCTTCAGGACACTCTGTCAAGTGACAGGCCTGCACTCTCTGGTTCAGTTTTCTTGTTTAAAGACTTTAGACTATCATTCCTTATTTAAATTGACTAAGTAGATATTAAAATACCTGCAGCATGATTAGTGAACTATGTCGTTTTACAGAAAGCTTTCAAGTCATTCAGAAAACATATGTGAGTGCTGCCAATACAGTGTGCTTTTCATACAGAACCACTCTTTGCCATCTGTTGAGGCCACAGCAGAATGCATCTAAGGCTACACACAGCAGGACATCAGTTCAGCAGGCACAATTTCTTAAACATGTAAAATACGCACCATGGATTTAATTTCTGCAGTAACAAACAAGATTTACCTTTGGTTCAGCTAAGGAAAAATAGCAAGCAAAGCCTCTTGCTAAAGCTAAGATGAGAAAATCTTAGGCGGACAAAAAATAAAATGGTTAACTCCTAATCCGACAGCTTTGGCAGTACAAAGGAGAACGATCTGCAGATGTGGGCCAGGTTCACAAGCTCTAACTAGCATCTCCTATTTGCCACTCACAGAGTACTTGGCCTAGACAGCCCACAGGCCCGACACAGATGCATTCCCTATGGCCTCGTCTTCATAACTACATTCAAACTCAGAGACTAGAGAAATGATCATCTGTACAACTTCTCACAATTATATCTTAGGACCCTACTATTAAAAATGCTGGGTGACCTTAACGTAACATAATATTAGAGCTAGAGAGGTACTGCAGCACTGGGGACCTTTTTATCTTTACTAGTCTTTAGTCCATGCAGATTGTTGGTGTTTCATAAAAAACCTCCCAAAAACATACTGCACACACTCGCATGGATGCAAGAAAAGAAAATATGAACAAAACTTCAAAGCTTAGCCGGGTTTTAATTTGGCTAGAACTGAAAACCATTGTAGCAAATTACCCAAGAGAGGTTTATGTATTGCTTTTCTCCAAACAAAAAAAGGCTGAGGAACAGTAAATTTTTAATCGCATCTCTCAGGGTTAGTAAGTCTTCACACAAACTGTGTAAATTCAATACTCAAAGGTTCATCTGCCTAAAAAGCAAGATTGATTTGCTGTTTCTGAGCTCTTCCTCATCTTTTCACCGCTAGGCAACTACAGTCCTCACTGTTGTATCCTCAAGAATTTTACAAGAAATACTAACCACAATAGCACTAGTCTTGTGATTTATGGAAATATGCACAGTCACCTACACAGAAAAGGAAGCAGCTGCATCTTTATCCAAAACCTTTGCTGCTGAGCTTTAAGAATTTACTTTTAGGTATTTTACACTTCCTTCTGAAAAAGGAAGACTTTCTTTCTAATGGAAGGTAGGCAAAATTAAACACAGTTTTTCCAATAGTTCATTTTTACTTCTGCAAAAGTTGAAGGGGAAGGGAACGTAGGGGGAAGAATTTGCCAAGTTTCAATAATGTGTGGAGAACTCACTGAAATCCTCCAATCTTTATTTTGAAAAACACATAAAATAATTATACCAACTTGTCAAGCAATGTTACTTTAGAATATTTCTATTTATACCAGTGCACATATATAAAACATTGATTGTGGAAAAATCCTACTTTGCTGAGATATGAACACTTGAAAATAACCTTTGACATCCTATCCCAAGCATTTAACTCAAATTTTTTATCCCCTTACCTGTGATAGCAGTTCACAAGCTCTTGTCTTCTTCTGCCTAGCCCAGCCATTCCTGAACTCCTCCTCCAGGAGTGATTAGTGCCCTGCTCACTAGGTAATCTGCTCTGAGGGGTAATTTCAAGTGAGATGGAAACCACCTGAGTGGGAGGGAGAGCAGAACAGAAGGTTCTGGTCTCACTGCACACAGTCAGGGTTCAAATGACAATGTCCCAAGAGCTCTGCATGACCTCAGTAGTGTAACATTAAAGTCAATACTTGTGTCTCTAACATATTTATTCAGTTTATTTTGGAAAGTTCATGACAAAAAACAAATTCTGTTCTCTTGCATGTGGCTTAGACAAAGTGTGCTTTACTTCAAAGCACGCACCACAGGTAACCTGGAAAACTTCAATAATCCTGATGAGGAAGGAAATGGAACTGGCTGACGATTCTGACCTAAAAGTTCCAAGAATTTATTTCCATCCCCTCACAAATTAAAACCAGAAAATAATTGAAATACAAGGCCAAAAGGTCTATTTAAAGTGCTTAGATAGTTATATTTAGTTTCAATGTATTAATTTAATAAATACCACATTATATGCATTTTTCCTGCATTCTTTCATCACATCAGTACCATCTTTTTAAAATTTAAATGGTCTGCAAAGATGAGGAAAAAATAAAGATAAAACTACAAAAATAGCGATAAAAATATAACTTACAACCAAAAAGAGCTGTCAATTCAATACTAATATTTGGAATCTTAGGATTCCAAGAACAAATTTATTTTTTATTCTACCTTGAGTAGTTAGATCTTCATTTCCTAATGAAATGAATCGATGAAACACACGTTACTGCCGAGGTTCTGTAAAAGCAATGGAACGGATTCCACTGTATTGCAAATCTCAGTCTATGCCAAAGTGCTGTAAGTACTTTTATCTTCCTTATGAAAAGAGTGAAATCAGGAATTCCGATTGACTGTTTCATTTCTTACTACTCTGTCTTCTGTATTTCCTCACACTAACAATTTAAATGTCTTACAAAATATTCTGCAATTCCTGTTTTTAAACTATGCAAGGTAAGAAGACTCAGAGAAACAGGCTGGATTTGGTAATTCTAAACAATCAGTGTAATCTCTTCCTTCTAGAAATGAGCGAATAGATGGGAAATCAGCTTATTGGCTATTTTAAAGTGAAATGGGTAATATTTAAAGACTTCCAGAGAAACAGATGGGTAAGAGGCTTAGTGAGGAAATATTTAATCTGCAGAGATTTGGCAAATGAAGCTGTAAGTGAATTCTTGCATGTGTGCTCTTTTCATTACAGAACAACAATACTCCTGGTGCCAAAGATTTCCCAGTATTTTCAGCGCCACAGAACACCTTACCACACATTGCCCCAACAGACTTCACCGGTTCAGCAACAGCCTCCTACACGGACAGGCCGGATAACACAATTTTTTACATACACCCCTCCTCTCTTTCCTGTTTTGACCCCCATCCCACAGATCCCAGAGGAAGGTTCTACTTCTGGAGACTGTCAGTTGGACAAATCCAGAAATGGAATAATACAGTTACCTAAGCAGGGATTTGGAATGTGACTTTGATGTTTTGGAGATGAATGATTTAGGCACAGGGGTCTAATCTTGCAAGTAAGCAAGGAAAAGAAATAAATGCCAACTTTTCACTGACTCTCTTGTTTTCCAAAAAGCCCTCCAAGCTGGTTTTCCCAAATCAGTTTTGTACAGCCTAAACTCACGTGATAGCAATACCCTATGAGCCCTCACCATGCTAGCTTTCAAGTATTTATAGCTCCCACTCTTTATATCAAAGGAAAAGTATGCAGGGTCTTATACTCTGGAGAGCAGAGATCACAGTGTCAGGAAACTCAATAGTCACTTTGTTATAATGCAGAAGCTTCAACACATAAGCCTTAAAAAGGCAAAGTATGAAAGTGTGAAACCTTTTAATCTATTTTAGAATTTTATTTGTTACATAGATAACCTAAAAGAACAAGTCCAGGCAAACGGATACCCCATAATAACAGATACGTGATCTTATGGACCCTAGGAATGTGGAAAAAAAAATACTGAAACGAGTAAACATGTTGATCCTTGCTCAGGCTTTTGTCAGCTTCTAACAACCTGAACAGAAAGGATTCCTCGTGATTACACTCAGCAACACATTGAAATGCTTGGACTTTACAGTGTTTTCCATCCAGATGACTGCCAAGAGAACAAAATGAAGTTCATAAATATTGGAAGAAAGCAGATTTTTATACTTAAGTGTGAGTTCATTGGAGTCCACAGGTCTCTGCCACAAATTATGCTAGAAATTATTTCATGAAATTTTAGCAGATGGAGCAGCTTCAGCTCTGACAGCATATGCAATGTCTCACCAACTCTGGCCCATGGCACATGAGCAATGCATTGGCTTCTACTGCTTTTACCTGCGTATCAATTCAGGAAAAAAGTATTTAATGTTGTTTTATGTCAAAAAGCTAATAAAGGATTGTATAAGCTATGACAGTCTGTATAGTCCAATATTTTTTATGTTACAATGCCTACAGAAATTAGCTCTAAGGTGTTGAATTTTGGCTGTTCTATTGAGCAAGATGCTGTGATTACTCAAGACATAAAAATCAGGTTTTCATGTGATTTTCAAACACTCCGTTGTGGCAGTTTGCATTTCATTATTTGTAAGGACTACATGAAGAAGGCATTCTATATGGAAAATCCAGTTTACAAAGCTCTGAAAGGGGCTATGAAAAAAACAACTTTCTCAGACTTCCAGTTTTTTAGGAAGGATGCCTTTTCTGCCTCTAAAGACTACAATATAACTACTAAAAATCTTATTAGGATCTGTCTACACTACCACAAGATTTGGTATGTTGAATACTTTGAGCCTGGCATGACTATAAATATATTAATTTTATGTTTTAATTCCAACTTTAAAGGAAAACTTCAGTACTGAAAATGGTAAGCACTGAAGTGTGTTGCTGTACGCTTCAAAAAAAGAAACACATTGTTTCTTCATTTGCAGTGTTGTTGCTGTACTTCCCTGAAAAAGAAATTATGCCTTATCTCTGCTATAAATGTAAATGTGTGTTAGTACTGAAGGAGAACAACTACTATCTATGGACAGTCCTGGTGCATGAAGGCCACCACAGATGTTGCAAACTTGCTGCCAGTTTACTCTCATTCTCTTCAGGGAAAGGGAAATAGGTAGATCCTCAGTGGTATGAACTGTCAAATGTACACGAGTGAATGAGGATATGATGATTCATGTCAGCCTTTATTCCTGTCCCTCTAGGATCCTTATCACCAGTTTTTAAAAATTAAGTTACGATTGTTCTTTAAAGGTGAAGTATGTTCAGTGAAGTAGTATTATTACTTTTAAAATTATTACACCTGCAAGCCCCAGATACAGTTCCTAACATAACAAAGCGCAGAAGCAAACAGGCATAAAAATAAACCGTGCTTTATCTTTCTGAACACAGTGCGAGTTTGTTTGCAGCTTACACATTCTGGAATTCTCTCTTTTTAGCTATTCTAGAGTATTATTAAATGAAACTAGGAAACTTTAAAGTCTTGGTATATTTACTTTAAAATCCAAGAGCCTGAGCAGCTATGAATCACAGTTCTCCATCCTATAGCCAGCTATGGGCTAATCATTTATACATTAACCTCGGTTTGACTTGCTATACTGACAGCAATGTGAAAACATATGATTTATGAGGTAAAGAAAGTTTAATTTATTAGAAGAAAAATACTAAGTCAAGCACACCATGCTGTAGGCTAAAAAATAGAAGGCTCTTTCCCACTAGATTTTCCTCCCTCTCTGGATCGAACCTTTCTGGCCACCAGCTGTCATAAAAGATTGTGTCAGCCTAAATCTTAACGCACATTAAGAGAAAAAATGGGATGTTTTATCTGCTGGCTTCTGCATAAGGGCAAATTTCACCCAGAATGTAAATCAGATTTTTTGTATGACTCAGTTTGTTTCTATTGTCTAATTTCTATTAGGTAATTACCTAACAATTTCTACTGCTGTCAGAAAGATCACGGAACAAACAGATTTTGTCAGGGGGATAGCCTAAATGATTTCTTGAGGCCCCTTCCAACCTTATTTTGCTACATTCCTATAATTTTGGAAAGATACGAAAATTTTCACACTGTAGCTGGAATCTGAAGCAGAGTATTGCTCCACTACTCTGAATGGCAGAAGTAGAGCCTGAACGCCAGAGCATCAAAGCTGATCGCTAAACTCCATGACATACAACAGAGGAAATCTTCCATCCAAATCCCCTGCGTTCAAACTGAAATTCTTGAAAATCCTGGCATTGTTTCCTTTTTCAGACAAGTCTGTTAATACTAGGAAACCACAAAATCCCAAAGAACCACACAGCAATATGATTAGTAATATACTTTGCATAATGCACAGTGAGTAAAGAAAACAGAACACAGTAAAAGCGATGTTCTAGTACATACATCCTTAGGCACAGACAGAGGAGAGTGAACTGAACTCCCTGTATTCCTGGGGAAACTTCGGGCAAATCACTCAGGTTAGGTCTAAAATGCTAATTGTATTATTTTGGAGTGTTTCTGTGCTCTTAGTCAATATGTTTTCCTCCTCCAGGTTCCAAATCCGTATCAAAGCAAAGTTCACACCCTCTATTCCCTGATCTTTTATGGAACCACAGCCACTAGGAGCATCACAGTTCATTCTTTCAGGACAGCCCTGTCCAGAGACATTCAAACCCCAAACCTGGGGGTATAACAAGTATCTTCATTTGAGAAATGGTGCTAATTAGTTCTATAGTGGTGGTAGAACAACACAACAGCATGATGTCCAGGACCCTACCTAGTATTTCTAATGGCTTTATGCTGCATATTTCCACTATCTCGGGATGTCAGGATTGTTCTGCATTGTGTAATGTAAACAGATCCTTTAGAGTCCAGCTCTCCATCAAACACGGGACTAGTATTCTCTACTTCACAAAAATGCATCTGCAATAAATATTCACTAAAAATATTGCAGCACTCGAGTACTAAATTATTGGAAGTAAAAATAGATACCCTAGAATGACAAAGCTGGGACAGAGTCATTAAAAAAATACACTCTTGTTTTGGATGGGATAATGGTAGTCATGGTGATAGTTTTGGACAGAGCCCAGTAAGCACAAGGACTCTGTGGCACTACAGATGAGAGACGGGTTCTCTAAAAAAGGGCACTATACAGTCTGTTGACAGGTAAAGCTGTGTTTTGTCTACCTGCTGCCTCAAACTCTGGAAAAAAAAGGAGATATTTTCAGCACATGCTTTCGTTTTACTGCTAGGCAAAAAAAAAAAAAAGAAAAAAAGAGTGCAGCAAAGTTTTTGAAGTTGAGCAAATCTAGAAAATGCAGAATTTTGCTCAAACTAGGCCCCCTCTAACCATTGCCACAGCCATGTTGATTTTAAAAAAATCTAAGAGAAAGAGAGAAAATGCTAACAAAAGCAGGAGGATAGGATAGGATTTCATACGACTCCAGGGTAAGATGTAACATTCATTTCTGTTTTCCAAGACTTCATAATGCAATATTAAAAGTGTAGGGTTGTGAACAGATCAATACAGCTCTGCTGGGATCGATTACACTGTGTAAATACTCTGAGATACATCAGAACCTCCTTGGGCTGGAAGATGCATTTCTCTGTAGTGTAGCGCAGACAGTTCTATTAAGTAAAGCAGCCCATTCCGATTGACATACTTCAGCGATTCTAAACCACACTTATCCTGTTGTGTTATCATTAAGTGCAAAAAGAATCTTTTTATAAAACTGTTGCAAGAGGCTAAATACTTCTTCCCAGATGGGAAACTGTTTAGTCAGAACATCTCATTGCTTTTAGAAAGAGATAATTATGAATAATATGATGGGAACTTTCAGAACACACTGCATCAATCAAGTTCTGCATGAGTAATTATAATAATGTTTTGTAACATCATTAATTTTGTCTGCAGAACATGGCTCATTTCTGAAATACAAGATTTTTTCCCCAAAGGGCATTAGCCCTCAGCATAAGTTCTTGGTAAATCGCTATGATTCTGCTGAGAACATGTTAGCAGTAAAGAAACATTTCTTTTTTGGACTAGGATTTGATTGTTGAGGTCACCGAAGGTATTGTCTTCAAGCTGGCTGTTTTCCTCCTATGACAGTTGTTGTTTTGAAAGATTTTACAAATTTGTACAAGCTGTTAGGTGTATGAAGGCTTATGTCAGTAAGCACTAAAATTCTTTTTCCATGCACTGGGGCGCCAGTTCACTACTCAAACGAGAATCCATTTCTTGAGGAATCTTCAGCTTTCAAGTTGCTGTTTGTTTTTTTTTTTAATATAATTTTAAAAGGAATTAATAATTTCTCTGCAGAGATCAGCTGGTTGAGAACAGCTTTACTGTTTGTCCTGCTTTCAGTTAGAAGCAAACCAATTCTTTTCAGTGATTTTATTTTTCAGCTAAGTCTTTTCTAACTAACGGCACTTTCTGAAGCTAACAGCATGTTTTTGCAGACAGCATCTGCTCCTAGCAGTGATAACGCTTGATGTTTAGAGTTACTACCAAGGATTGGTGTGTGCAGACCAAGGTCACTGCCAACTCCTGCGTACCACTTCGGGGGGTGCAGAAAGTGAAAGGCCGCAACTGTGGGGAGGAGGGGCCAGGACAGGGGACCCTACACTGACCAACGAGGGATTCCATCCCATAGACGTCATGATCTGTATAAAGCTGAGGGATCACAAGGGTCTCAGCCCCTCCCGTCGGCCCTTCACTGGCCTTCCCTTCCCGTCTGCCTTTGGGATCATTCCGCTGGCGTTTGCTTCCCTTGGGGGCCTTCTTCCCTTCTTGTGCCTTTGATCCCAATTTGTGTGTTCCTGAACCCAGCTCCTGAACCTGTTTCCCGTCCGCTGCTGAGCCCATTCTGGGACTTTGCCAGTGTCTGCTACAGCCTTGGTGGTGACGGTGATGTAATTGCCATGAGGAGGAGGTTGGGATCGATACTGGTTTTGTACACATTGGTATATATCCCATTTTATTATTATTATCTTCATTAAAGCTGTTTTAGTTTTCTAATCTGGAAGCCTCTCTCATTCCCTTCCTCTCCCATTTGGGAAGGGAGGGAGGCAACCATAAGTCTCTCTCCCTTATCCTCTTTCTCTTTCTCTGTGTGCAGGCTGGGGAAAGAGGGGTTAACAGAGAGCATCTGTTGTAAGTCTGGTAGATTGAACCTAGACCTCGACACTGTTATAAAAACTGAAATTAATTGTAAGGCAGAAATAGGAAAAATGAGGCAAAGTACTAGTTTGATACAATTATATAAACTTACAGTAGATTCAGAAATTATTACAGAGGCTCATATAAGCAAAGATTCCTCATGCCTTTCATAATAATAGTGAGAAGAAAAGATAAACTTTAAAGAAAGGCCAGAAGTTGCACAGATAAGACATATAGAGCAAAAGAGATGTGGAACCAAAATGGGAAAAAGAGGACTAGAAAGCAGATAAGGAACAAATGACTTGAACTGATGACAGGCCATCCATGGGGAGATACCAGAAATGTGAAGTTGCTGTCAGTAACAAGATGACCCTAAGATTGGTTTTAAGCAAGACCATATAATGAAGCCCTTAGTTTTCCGAAACAAGCTGCTTCTGCTTATTTTTTGCGGGTGTGTCTTACCACACAAGAAGTATGGTCTGGCTGACTTAATAGGCATTCAGGATACTTGTGAAATGAAATTCCTTTTAATGAGGAGTCATCTTAAGTCTTTTGTAAATTATACCAATTTCAGCTAAACTAGCCCTGAATTAACCATTTCACCAGAGTTAACAAACAACATTTTGATATAAAATTTTATAAGGCACTGATTTGATTTGAATGCAAAACAAGATCAGATGGCAAGAATGACACTTAGCCAGCCCTGTTGGCCAGGAATTCAGTTCAAATACAATATTGCTTCCTTGCAAGAAAAAAAAAACCAATATACAGGATTATTGTTTTCCTCAAATTTATATTATTTACTTCCCTATGTCCTAATAAATGCTAGTGACATGAAACCTGTTCCTGATGGTGTTTAAGTCTCTTATATTCCATGTTCATAAGGAGTTCAGCTTTCTGCCTTGTACCATTACTAGTGTAATGTTTTTAAATAGTAAAATTGTGCTCTCCTGAATGCAGTCAGACTCCATAATTCATAATGCCCTTCAGTTGCTTTCACTTGGAAAAACCGAAGCAATAAACGCAGTAAATATTATCACATTTAGATGCCTCTAACTGTTATTCTTCTCTTGCTCTGCGTATCATTGATCATCTCACACCAAAATAAGCTATTTTACTCAAATATTTAGACATCAACGAAAGATAAAAATCTCATAAATGTTCAGTTTTCAGGTTTTCCATGTCACAGCTGGCCACTAAAATCACACATGGAGGAAAATGTATTTGTATTTCTGACAGTCGCAACCTTTTCACATTGTCTATCTGCTATATCTGAGCATATGTAGAGATTGGCATATGTAAAACACACCAGTCTGGCTTATTTCTTATTTGGTCTATGGAAAGCACTTCTGTTTTTTTGGTCTCCATGGCAATTCCGGTTCTTTTTATTTACAAGGTTGTTACAGTATTTCCAGCCTGAAGCCTGAAATAGAAAAGGAAATCAACTTTGAAAATAGAAAATACTTGTGCTGAATAGATTAAACAAAATAGTTCTTAAGTTCTCCCCGTCCTCATTTGTAGTCGCTCTGATTCTACTGCTAAGTTACTCTGCAAGAATTTTAGCTCTCAGTTTTGTAGGCAAACCACGAAGATAATTAATTACGTCAATAAATCTATCCATTGCACATTGAAAAACTTTCCCAGGGTTTGAATAAATCATATCCACAAAGACAAGAGGAAAGGTTTTCATCCTTTTAGAACTACTTAGTTTTGAATCACTTGAAAACAATAAACCGAGGATAATTTCACAGATAATACTAAGAAGTGAAGGAGTAGGCCACAGTGTCCTGTTTGCAAAGGAGTGTAAGCCGTGCCATGGTAGTCCTAAATTGTTGTCATTTACACTCAGTGATTAATAACTGATGTTCTACAAAATGGAACAGCAGCAGTGGAGAAAGTATAGGAGACTTAGACCAGACTTCAATACAGGGTGACGGTTAGGATATTAAATCCAAAGGTGATCACAACTGGGATTTCTAGTAATCTCTTAGACTGATTTATAGAAATCTATTGTCAGTCTAGTTACATGGACAAAAGAAATCACTTCACGCAGTGCAGTCAAAAGTATGTACAATTTGTGGCCTTGGAACATGCAATCCTTTCAATTTCAGTACATCCTGAAGCAGATGGAAGGTCTCTTGATGAGACTTTTCCTTCCTCTGCGTAGGAGTCCCTCACATCAAAATAGAGTTGCTTCTTTCCTGTCAGCCATTGTTCCAGGCCTGCGAGGTTAGGAGATCATTTTGCCTAGCAGGGCATCTCTTTAATTAAAGATATCCTTTTAGGAGATAGCTCCACAGCATCTTCACAAGGGCTAGACTGGGTGGGGTTTGATCAGATATGCCTGATTGGAAAGAAGCATTTCCCCTTCAGAACAGCACTATGGCATGTAAACGGAATGTACTTCAAGCTATTGCAGCTTTTGTAGGATGTGATTACTGAAACTACTGACTTGCAAAAGTTTTCTCTGGCTGATATTCATACAAACATCTACAGTAAGTCATATACTTGGATGGGATGAACCCGTGGCTTGCACTTAAAGATCTGGATTAAATAAACATAATAACCCGGAACCGTAAATCATATAAAACCTCTATAGATAATAGAGATGTCTTTTTAAGTGCTTGCTCAATCTTTACCTTTAATATTTGTGCCTAAACCTGCATTGCACCATTTCATAACTATCTCTGTTTCCTATAAACAATTAACAGATTTCCTTTTAAATTGTTTAACATTAAATAGAAGGTAGATTCCATTCATTCACTGGTTTACACTTTTCTGAATTTAAGTGGCTGGTTTAGAATACAGCTGCAGAAACAGGGCAAACAGAACGTTAACATGTTCTGCAAGAGACTGATTTTTGTGATGACTTTCCTGGAGCTTCTAAATAGTTGGTCAAATTCACAATACCAATATGTTCCCGTATTTAAAAGCTTCTTTCTGCTGGAGTGTGATGCAAAATCATGAATTACTCATTAATTACTCAAAACATTCTCACATTTCAAGAAATCTGCTTTTGAATGTAGTGCCTGTATTAAAAAAAACCCAAACCCAAACCAAAGCAAAAGTCAGACCACTTTGGTTGTGGCTGCAAGTATTTTGCAAAGCTGCATTATTTAACTAGGAAATTTAACCAGAAAGAGATTGTGCGGCTTAATATCTAGTTGTGCAATAAATATTACAGCCCAAGTTTTGTGTTATGTTTTAACACAGAAGTGACTTAAAAGCACCGAAGTTTTTCCGAACAACCTAATTGTGTGACTTTACTATGGTATGCCAGTTTTATAATAGAGCTCCTCGGGACAAAACCTGTCTTGAGAAAGAAACATATTATTGTCCTTTATTGAAAATGTTTATCTGCCATGTAAGGAATCTGCACAGGATTTAACGTCTAAAATAATGACATCTGCTGACATCTAATACTTGACACAGGGAAATACATGGACAGACACACTTGAGAAGCAGGATTCTGTTATAGAATTGATAGACATTATCAAGATAAAATGCGAAAAAAAAGTTCAAAATATTCTGATTCCATGAATTTCTAGACATAATCTTCAATGCAATAAAAGGGATAACTCAGCGGAGAACTTACTGGTGAAAAAGCAAAATGCAGATGGCTGTCATTTAGGTCAAAGATAATTCCTTCATTTATTAGCATTCACAAGCAGTATAAAACTATATAGCTAAATAATACTACACTGTTCAGTATGAGTGACATTTAAAATTGGCCGTTGTGAGTTAAATGTATAATCCTGATATCCCTGGTGATGGCTTATCATGTGTAAGTTTGATTTTAAGACACAACTGTGTCTCAAAAAAGCTAGGGGGGATGTGGGAAAACTACCAGGCATTAGTGCTACCAGAACAAATCATTTCAATAACCACCACAAATGCACTGAAATTATAATGGCCACAGAGCAAGCAGAGAGCAATACATGAGCAAGGCTGTGACCTTTTCTATCTGCAATTATTTCACACACAGCTGCAGTTTTTTTCTTTGGATTAGCTGAGAGTAACTTCTCAGTGTCCTCCTGGCTCTGCCCCTCAGTCATTTCAGAAGCACTCAGAGTATTTTTCTTTCTTTTAGCAGAATGCCAAGAAGTCATGCACAACAGTAAAGCATGTACTTGTTGTCTGTCCTTATTAGTGCCTTGGTGAACACGGAAGGAAAATGGCAGCCCTACACAATAATGAGAACATACACACACCATTCTCATAGAAACCAGCGTTCTATAGACATGGCCAAAGAGGGGGGGTGAGGAGAAGACACAGATGGAGAGCCCCATTCTGAACCACGCTGGATTCAGCTCCCAGGCAGCCACGCAGGACCAAATCTTGGAACTATAATACGTGACATGTGTCCAGAGGCTACCAAGGGAATTTGAAGACTCAAAGAGTCTTCAAACACTTCAAAGAGCAGCATTTACAGCTTGCAGAACTGCACTTTGAATGCACCACTCCTTTCAGAATTCTCCAAAAGAATGTACCCAGAAAATCTCTTTATTGTGGTTCTAACTTACTTTGCAAATGCATTTTACTGAACAACAGTTCCAAACCAAGGAGGATCAATGGTGCCATTTTCAGCCTCTAAATTAGAAAAAAATATCTCCAGGAAACAGAATTGAAAGATAAGCATGATTATCCGTAACAATGATTTTACGACATGTTATTATGCATTCGGTACAAATATCATAATGTTGCTTAATAAACTGCAGGCCAAAAACCACTACAAAGATTTCCAGTATTAACATTAGACACAATCTCTTAACTTCCAATTGTAACAGATTTTTTTAAACACTCCAGATGTGCCTATGTCTGCAGGGAAGAAAAGAGGGGTAAACACAATCTATGCCCTTTTTATGATCCTGGAATATCACAATAGAAATGAACATTAAGAAAACAGTGCGTGTGTCTGAATTACTCCAAAATGTAATTAACGAAGCTTGACTCTCACGGGGGTATATTTTCATATCCCTTTGAAAAATAAGCCAAAGGCTTTAGCAGATACTGTTAAAAACAACCAACAGCTAATGAGAACAACATTTTTGTTCCATTCATAAAGCTCATCAAACTAGAGAAATGAATCATTCCTTATGTATTGATGTCGAGAAACTACAGTTGTTACTTACTGTAAACTTTACATGATAAGCATTATTTTAAGATAAAATGTTATTAGCTTCCTAGAAATGCCACAAAGTTTATAGTTTCTCGCTAGTTTAAGAGAAGGTTCTGAGAAGGCTGAAGAGAAAATAGATAGAATATTAATTAACTGTTACTGATACACTCTTCTTAAAGGTATTGCAGAAATGCATATTTATAGGGTACGTCAGAGAATTAAGGGACACTTGGGGGTACGTAGTGATAACGTGTGAACTTTACATTGGTAGAGAAAAATTGAAATAAATTAGCCAATACAATTATATAATCATTACACATAGCTGATATAATTATTTATAGGCATGGTTCATTAAGCAAAACACTTGAAATATTAGCAGCTATATTGTCAAGAGGCAAAACAATCCACCAGAAGCAATGCCTTTGAGCTATGTTCACCATGGACCATTTTTGATTCAGGGGCAGACGGTCTTTACTAGCACTGATAAATAAAATAGTGGAAAGACACAACAGCCTGCACTTTTCTAAAGCAGAAGAATTCTTCCCAGAAACGAGCCCTTTCTCAGACCATTACTGGCTCCTGATACATCCAGCCGCATTTAAAAGCAAAAGGTGAGTACCAAAAGGTTTCTTTTCTAAGCGGGGCCAGCATCATGAACTGGTTTGAAGACAAAGCAGGCCATGACCATGCAAGACCAAAAGTTATGGCAGCAACAGAGAGAAAACCACCAAGGCCTATCCGATCCAGTCTGCACAGGTCCCACTCTTCTCTAGAACTGGGAAGGAAAGTAAGGAGAGTGGAGACTACAGCTGGCTGAAGGCATTTCCTCTGTCAGTTGTCAGGGCTGTTCTCTAGGTAAGCTTGACACAGGCGCTCAATCTGAAAAAGAGCTGGTAGATGGGCTGAAGAGGCATGAGCAGAGAGAGTCACTAACTACAGCCTTAAATACTTCTCACTCTACAGTAGCTGCAAAATATCAAAATGATAAGTGTGATTTTGAGAGGAAGTTGAAACAGTAGTTGTGTTCAAAGAATTTTGGGTAGAGAAAATTAAAGATGTTATTTGGATTTCTATTTCTTGCTACTTTGCTTTTTTTGGAAATTCTCCCAGGACATTTCGGGTTGGTCTCTTTACACTTCCTCAATTGGTCTATGGGGATTTCTAAAATCCAAGCTACAGATGAAGACATGTATTTTATGATCACATCTAACACTGGGCATAATAATAAAGGAAAATTTGATGTGCTTATATTAGTCAGAATCACATAATATAGCAGGTTGTGGGAACTGAAAATCTGTATTCTCTGCAGACAGTACATAGATTAAAACAGTGAACATTTCTCACATCCTTTCACAGAAGCAGACAGAGGTCTGACTTCATGATTTGAGGACTAAGCAGCAAACTTAATAAAAACTCTGCCGACTCCTTCATATTCCCTCACGCTGCGGTGAAACACAGAACACTAAACTAGTAAGAAATCACATGAAGCCATCTAGCTTATTGCTGGCTGGCCATGAGAAACTGTTTAAGTGATTGGATTTTAAAATAAGTTGTTTCACTAAATTGCTGAAGCTTAACGGTTTTGTGTTCCTGGGAAAATGGGATAAAAGACACTCCTGGGCTCAAGAGCAAGTTTCCTTACATGTACTTTTACAGGAGTTTTTAATCTGTGATCTTGACCATTTCAGTAATTCCTCATCTGTCCCTATCTGTCTGTTATCTCTTCTTTTACATGTAGATTACAAACTTTCTAAGGGCCAGTCACTTGTGGTGTACGTGCTTCTGCATGGCACAATGGATGTAGGGCCCAAGATCTGAGCTCCTAAACACTACAACAGCACCGTGAAATACCGCTGACAATCATCACTTATACTGTGTCTCACTGATGAACAAACGACATCAATTTAGCTTGTAATGAATGACAGGACACAGTTAAACCAAAGATTACAGCCCACCTTCAGTGTCGTGCTTCAGGCCTTGATTTAAAAGCTGTGTTGGGTTCCAGGATTTTCATGAAGCAGAGCAACTACATACAAGTTTCAGCAGCTTTGTTCTTACTGAAAATCCGTTTATAGACTAAGCAGCCATACGGTAATTGTGGGGCTCCCCATTAAGAAACGCGTCTTGCAGAAGCTTCCTTAGCTAGAATTACAGACTAGCATCAAATATCCTATAGCTGGAGGAGTAGGCAGGACCGAGAAAGCCCTTTCCCTTCTCTGTCGGGTAATTAAAATGCAAAGCCTTTAGAGCCAGCTCAGCCTTTTCAACATGCACTTGGACAGTGCCCAGCACAGTGAGCCCCAGAATCCCCTGTTAAGGTGTCTATGCTCCATCACAATTGGAATGAATATGCATTAAAGATATTCAATAGGCATTAATTCATCAAATAGCTTAGGGTAATTATTCTGTTTCCTAAAGAAGGAGGAGGGCTTGAAAGGAAGTCACTCAGGCTGTAAACAGGAGTTTATCATATTCCACTTCCTTCTGAATTGTGCAATGATTTTTCTTTTTATGGCTACCTGATTTACGGCACCATACATAGGTCAGCTGCTAATTAAAAGTGAATTTCAGCAACACCAGAGGTTCCTCTCCCAGATTTTAACTCCATTCTCACTATACCCCACCAAGTCCATACAGCAAATGTTTGCAGAAAGCAAAGGGGCCTGTGGATCAAGTAAAGGTAGCACAGCTCTCACATCTGCTTTCAGGAGACGGACATTCGCTTCCCACATTCTGAGGGTGTGCCTTCGCTATGAAACAGGAACCAGCTACAGAAGCAGCACCTCTAATCCTTTTCTCACTCAAATTCTATGGTAGGAAGGAAGATACGGCTTATGCCAGTGTATCTAACATCTGAACTTTCAACTCACACTGACGTTAAGGCACCTCTAGCCTGATCATCTGTATTTTTCTCAGATAATAAGAACAGATGGTGATATTTGATATAAAATAATCAGCTAACCTAGCAAAGCGTCGGGTATACATTTTCATAACAAGGCATATGATGAGGCTGATAAATGAAACTTCCCATGGGAACAGAATACTGGAAATATGACCCTTATAATAGAAAACTATAGCTAATTCAAAAAAAGAGCAAGTGAAGGTACATTTAATTATAGAAACCACAGTGCTTATAACCTTTATGCTACTGGAATTACATTGGCAAAATATAACTGTGAAAAGGTGACTTTCCCACAGCTAATAAATGTCAGCAGACAAACTGCTCTTGAATGTCCTGTTCTTTACCTAGAGAATCATTTTGCAGTAATATAGCTACCATCAAAACAAATAACTGGAACCAAACCTGGCCAGGAAATTTTTATCAAGTGCTCTTCTTCAGCAAATATTAAATTTTATTACTATTAATATTGATTTTTTGGCAGAGGAGGCTTGGTTGGTTTCTTTTCCCAAAGAACTTTTCCTGAAGTGTCAAATTTCCATGACATTTTTCACAGAGAAAATTAACTCATTATTTCATTCCTTTTTCGTGTCAGAAGAAGAGTAATCTAAAAAGCTTTAGGCTAAGAATAATGATCTTTGCTTGCTGCTTTTTCTTTATTCATTTTAGAACTAAATTATATTTCAGAGATTATTTCACCCTTCCTTCTGAATGTATTATACCTATTATAATGGCTTCTCAGCTGTGCTAAAAATGAGGAAAGAAGTTTATTTAACAGAACAGGATACAATAAAACTTGCGTTGTTTTGTCTGATGTCTATGAGACAAGACCCATTACTGACAATGGGTCAACAATGAGTTCAGCTATAAATGGAGTTAGCTGCTAGCTCTGCACATCTCAGAAAATGAAGCCTTCCTCTGTGCAGTCTTTAAATAGGCTTTCTGAAATACACAGTGTAGTCTGTGCGACTCATATTGTATGTGCTACTCGTATCATATTCCAGAACAGTTTAGATTGTTCTTACCGCGGGATATTCAAGACCACAAAATACCATTGCTTTGGTATCAATGCAAATTCATTGGATTTTTGTATTCCAGAGCTGGACATTTCAGTGTGCCAGTATCCCTCTACTTGGTTCACTGGTCAGATTGTACACAAATTTTACCTGAGAGTAACAGGTTTCCACAATGCAAGAGCTCTGCCTGGATGCAGACCACCAAGAGGTGACATGAAAACAATAACTATATAATAGGAGCAACAGCTGTGGGGCCCACCTGGTATTTTATCAGGCTTACCTCTCAAGGATAAATTGATTACTCATATTATAGAGTAACTGTCACCAGCAGAGAACAATAAAGTCACTGAGGCTGGAAGGGACTTATGGTGTTTGGGTCAACCTCCTGCTCAAAGCAGGGTCAACAGAGAAATATTTATATTTGTCAAATATACATTTGTCTTAAAATATATGCAAATATAGTAAGTTTCCCTGTTAACTTTCACCCTTGTAAGTTCTTTAATACTTGATATCTTTAATATTAAAGACAATAAGCAAAACTAACAGCATCAGTAGAAAAGCCTTCCAAACAAAACTCTTTTCTGCTTGGTAGCATGCTATGACACCTGTTTCTTTGGGCTTACGTACTAATTTCTCAGCAGGAAGACAAGAAGCAGCAGTATGTTTATTTGAACAGCTGAAGAACAGTGCAAAGGGTTTATGAGGGGAAGACTGTGACCTACAAGAATCTTCTCTATTACCAGCTGTTTTTAAAATCCGGACACATTTGAAGGTCTGTCGCATATACCAAAGAACTAAGAATTTCTTACTAAAGTGAAAGACCCAAAGTCTCTACCTCATGTTCCAAACAGAAATTTCTAAAAAATCCAAAGGTATATTTTTGTCTTTTCTTTCTGTGCATCTTGTTGTTAGAAACAGTAAACCCTGCCAGAATAATAAGGTTTTGTTAATCTTTACATCTTTCACCTAGAGACCAAGGTCAGAACAAATAATAAGTTAGGAGAAGGTTAATATGGTGCAGTCTACAATTCATGGTGGACAGGCAGTGCCTACCCTCCATTTGAATTCTTGGTCACAAGACAGTACTGTTGAAGAAAATATGTAGGCTACATTCCAAAGAAAAAACACTGTTGGGGGAAAAAAAAAAATAAATCTGAAAAATTATTCAGAATGATTGATCACAATTGTAAGGAAAAACATTACTGACTTGAAATCAAGAAAAGGAAAGAGAGTCCTCATTTTACTGACAGAAACAGGGCAGAATTAATGACCATACCTTACAGAACTCCAGTTATGAATTTGCATCATCTTTGGGTTCAAAAATATGTGTCATATTTTAAATATAAAACACTATGGTGGTCATAAAGAAGTACAATATAGATTCATTCAAGTGTGGGAAAAAGAAAAGTGTGGGAAAATACAAAAGGGAGGGGTAATGAAACTTTTGTTGACCTTTGTTCAAAGTTCCCAAGAGTAAATACAAAGCAAATCATAGCTCACATTGTGGCAAGTTTTTATGACGCCCTACATTTCATCTGTGAACTCAGCTACACACAATAACAACAGTAGAGTGAGGATATAATCCCTCTTTAATTCTTCAATAATTCTAAGACAAAACCCACTTAAGTGTAAAGTATTTTTTTCACCAGTGCAATGCCCAAGAGATTTTTTCTTTTCTTTTTTTTTTCCCCTCCCTTTTTCCCTTTTTTGGTTGGGATTTTCAACAGAATATTGAAGTAAACTAAAGAAAGCTGAAATGAAAATGCTGTGTTCCTTTTCAGGAACAAAACATGGGCCTCCAGAATGTTGTTCCTCACATGGGATGCCTACAGTCTTCTGGCTATATGCTTTTATATGCATTAATAATGCTTAAAAATTATTCTTCCTGATTTTGCATTCATTAAAGTAGTATTTCTCAAAGTATATGTGCTGTTACATTCGAAACAATTTCTTTCCTAAAAATAATGCATTTTTTTGGTATTCTATTTCTTTAATTCTAAGCAAACTTACATAATATTCTCAGACACTGGAAACACAAAGGCGTGAAATGAAAAAGCCACTGCCATAACCCTGAAAAGCCACTCAGCTGTGTACAGAGGTCTTCCCGGAGCATTGCTAATATTTTAGAAATTTTGAATTGCTGCCAGATATGCAAGATATGAAATCAGTTTATCACTGCATGGTGAGATTTTCTAAAGGTCTAACCCTCACAATGCTTTCAGGCAGTTAATACAGACTATACAACACAACAGAAACATAGAATGTGGCTAATGTAGTTATGAGTGAAGAAGTTTTTCTAAGAATTAAGAGCATACAAGCAAGTACTTCAAAGACAAATGACTAACTTCTTCCCAGAATTAGAAAGAACAAGAAGGATTAGATTTCCTCAGAGACAGAAACTGGATTTCTGCATTATCTTTCTTGCATCATAATAATTCACTACTGATCGAAACAAAATCTTTGCAGTCATTTACCATCTGAGACAGCTCTTTTCTTCTCTAAACCTGGAGGATAAGCCTTTCCAAACCTTTTCTTCACCAAACGTGAAAGACACCATGTCCTCAGTCACACTGTCCTATTCTACTATGAAAAGTGTAGGCTTAGCCACTGTCATAACACCGTTGGTGCTTTATTCCAAGCATTTCCAAGAACGCATTCCTCCTACTGGATCTGCATGCTCAGAAGTGAATGCATGAGCCACGGATGTATGGAATTCCCTAACCTGTCAAACTCTTCAGAGATGACCCAGAGGAGAGGAAAAAAAATTTACAAAAGAGCAAGAGTTCTACTATTACTTTTTCCAAAACCTGTTCAGAGTGAGGGTTCTGAAATAGGGCAATGACACCTGTCACACTACTACAAAACAAGAGGAGAGCCTTTATACAGGATGCTGGCATCCTACCAATACCAGCACAAATAGGGATAGTGTCTAGCCTGGACAAAGCATCATTATTTCATTCACTTCAGCCTGGCCAGCTGATGACTTGGATTCATCTTGTGATGGTTCCCTAAAGAAACAAAGTTTCTCATAGAGATTTCCTCCCAACTCCTACTCTATGAATTTCACTGCTTAACAGTATGACCATGCCCAAGAACACTTTTTACATCATACTTCTTACAATTATGTATTTGCCAAAGTACAAAATAAAAACCAGTATGGAACAATTGTTTTCTTACTAACTGCCCAGTATTTTGACCTAAGCTGTAGGTCAAATAATTTTATAGTCTATTATTTAAAAATCCAACGATAACCCCATAGTAAGAAGGACTTCTTTTATCCTCACAAAAAACAACCCAAAACCAAACCAAAACACCCTGTCTAGTCAAAAGCATCAGCTTTTGTAAATTGCAAAGAACACCAACCCCCTCTTGTGACAAAGGATCAGAAAACAAGCAGTTTCACAATGTGATGCTGCACAGTTTGAAGCGGCTTCCATTCCAATAAAATCTTTTAGAAAGATTGTGAGACTGGAATGACATAACTTAATTTTTTTTTCTTATTTCTTCCCAACATCAGAACAGATGTCACATAAAGAACAGTATCGTAGTACAGTGACACTATTCTCTTCCTACTTGCTCTATGGGTAACAGTTATTCGGCCGCCTTCAGTTATGATTCTCCCTGTTTCAGGTAGAAAAGTAGCCACCAGATAAAATTGTGCAAGAAGTTTTTACCAGTCAGTATAAATTTCTTCCACCTCTGTCACTTAAGGACTGTTTGTACGCTTACTATACCTCAAACAGGATACAAAGAAGCTCCCCTGGCTTTATGCCATCTAGGAATTTTTCCATGCCACAGAAATCCTCAGGTGTATTTGAAATGACTCACGGATATAAAAAGCAATTTTGCTATAACTTCTTGTTCCAGCGGTGCATAATAAACACAGCTTTCAGGACCACCATAACATTTAGCAACTTCTCTTTAATCAGAGCACTTTTAGCGTAAATTCTTCATATTATTGGCAGAAGATAAGTTCATTTCTATGAACGCAGATAGACGAAGATCCAAAAGGTTCAGAGTAATTAATATCATCAATTGTACATTCAAACCAGCTCACCTACTCAGATCTCATCTAAACCAAATTACCGGATCTCAGCAGTTCAACCCAAATCAGTCCAGTGACTCTCTGCTTAAAAGACTGAGCACTCAAAAAAATTCAAAGATTACAGAAGAAAAATAGTCCCAGTCATATTTTCTGTAGAACCACAAGCATACTCCAACCTCCAAGTATCTGTTCTTTGAGTCAGACATCTGCTCTGAATGAGCAGTTCAAATGCCAAGTAAATAAAAGGTCTCCCTCAGCCTCACCTCTTCTTTCTCTAGTTTCACCATTTGTCCAATTCTGGGCATTTCCTCACTGACACCTTTTACATTTATTTCTATCAGAAGTACAAGGGTTTTGGCATTTGAATTTATCTAACAAGAAGGGAAGCCAAGTATGACTTACAGACTGCCGTAGTGATTCATATCTCAGTTTGGAATCATGGAAAGGTCTATTGGTTTCAGCAACGCTTAAAGAAGAATTATAATGATTCGACCATACTCTTGGTTAAACCATAACTCTCATTTACCTTTTCGTTCAATATCTTATCCTGCATTCTGCTGCCTGCTCTTGTTCTTACCTCTAGCCATGCTTGTCACTGCTACAGGTACATACCCAATCATTCTGCCTACACAGGCATGAGCTCTCTCATGTCATGTGGTCACACATCTCTTTTCCAACTGTTAGATAATATTTCACTGTTGACAACCCATTTATTCTCCCTCTTCTATCCCTCCACCAAATCCTGACAACCTTTTCTGATGTATTGTAAAAAAAATGTGTTGCATCTCTTCACAAGACTTTCATATCTGCTTACTGTGTCCATCCGCATAGCGCTCCAAAGCGGCAGGACTCTGGCACTGGATGCTGGATCTGTACTTCTGGATGGCTAAAGCTCAAGTGCTTATTTCACATGTAAAGTTATCTAGTGACCTCGATAGAGGAAGCAAACTGTTTTAAGGCCTTTCTGAAAACTCTCGGCATAGCCACCGAAGGTGTGAAAACAAAGACATGGAGAGAGGTGGGACAAATTACAGTAAGACAGTTACTGATGCAGTGCTGCAAGCCCTGGCATTGGCACTAGAACAAAGACCCCATTCCTCCCTTCCCTGAAGGCATGGGCATGTAGTGGGCTTAGCTCTACTTCTGTAGTTCTCTATTCCCCCAGATACCTCTATGTGTTATTTATGGTGTGGCCTAGAACTTCCAGGTAGTAGCAGGACATTGTAGCAGAGCTTCAACTGGTCCTTAGAGACAGGAGTGTGAACTCTGTGTGCCTGACCTGATTTGTTCTGTGCTGAGCAAAAGCCAGAAGATAGGAACTAGTATAATGCATTGGGAAGACTTTCCTGAAGCAGTAAACAATGTACCGGAAGCAGAAGACAAGCTGCAGTGAGATCCAAATTTAGCACTAATGAACATGGTTCCAGAATACTGGCTATCAGCACTGAAAACATAAACCTCTGATTAACCTGATTCCACATTCCAAAATCACAGAGAAGTGGAAAGCCCACTTTTACCAACGCTAAGATGTTATGACCCACAGCATTTCATTACATGAGCTTGCTAATTAATATATTGTACCTCATTTTAATCTTGATACACAACATACTGTATGTTAAAATGAGGGAATTGAGAACAAATTTAACGCAGCTCACATCCTGGTTGTTAATTAGCAGTGTGAAATGCTATCTGTTCAGATGAACTTCATATTATCAGTTAATGCCTCTGCAGCTTTGCTCTTTACTAAGTAATTTTTCTTTTAACATGATGCAGCCCCACTGCAGGAGTTATACCTCCTGTAAAAGGTTTTAAATGGATACTTTACTTAGACTGCAGTAATATTAAACCGATCAACAACAGATAACCACCTCTCCCTGATGCAGGAATGTATACAGTACATAGAATAGCGTTATTGGGTTAGAGTATTATTAGCTATATACTACTTCAGTAGAGCTCCACCAGCTTTTAACTAACCTGACACTCTTCCTGTATTTGTACTTTGTTGAACACAAGCAGGCTCACAGCTTCCTGTGTGATGGTGATAACATATGTCTAACTTTGTTGTTGGCAGCTGGAGTGAAGGGGAAGACAATGCCCTTTGACCTGTGAAAAGCAGTATAAAGCTTATCAGATCCTCTCCAGATATCACTGAAGGAAATGGGCTGGAAGAGTTGGCCCCACATAGGAAATATATATAAAAAACTGTCAGTACTAATCTTTTTGTAATGTCATTAAAAACATACTTTTGCAAATCTGAGTCCCTGCTAGACAATATCATTTGTACAAACTGAAGTGGAGAGGAAGAATTATATAGCACACATCAAACTTTGAAATCAAGCAGTTGAAATGACTCACTAGTCATTAGTGTCAAGACTGCTTCACTCTATGGTGCCAAAATAAATTTTTCTTAGTAATCATTTTTCTGCTCCACTTCTGAAGTGGACCTTTAAAGGTCATGTATTGTATAAAACATTACAGCTTTTCCCACTAAACTGTTCATTGGGGGGTTTGATCTGCAAGGTCTTCTAGACTAACTGTGTTAAAGTAGGATCATGGTCTGACCCCCACAAAAAACCCCATACCTAATGAAAAATATATTTACAGGTTAGTGTTAAGCATCCCTACTGCTAGGTATTGCACGCAGCATTGTACATTAAGCTCCTAACAAGAATGATGCTATTTTAAATTGCTAAAACACCTGATTTACCTTGCACTATACAGTTACAAAACCAGTTAAACAGCACCAACACAAAAGAAAAAAAAAAAAACGCACCTTTTTTCATATGATTGTTGAAAAAAAAAACCACCAACCCAAACAAAACAGTGACAACAAATATGGGGTTAAAAAGATTATGAGCAGAGATTCAGGAAACCAAACTCTTCCTTCTGACCTGCTCACTTTGTGGATACGATAATACTGGTTAAAAAGTAATTTTACAGTATTTCCACTGACATAACAGTGAACATTTGCAGTAATTTCAACCGGAGATGGATGCAAGGAAAAAAAAAAGTTAAAAAAAGATACAATCGATCTTCCTCAGATGAAGCAATTGAAGGCAAAAAAACCAAATCTGCAGTTGTCAGGTGGGGCATTAGTAATGGTAGCACTTCAAAATCTTTTCATGGAAAAGATTTTCATGTGTTGGGTTTTTTTGTTGCCCCTATACTGGCATTAATACGCAGTAGCATAGCAGGAAGTTTTGTATTTCAGTCAGAACCCTAGTGAACAGTTTGTTAACAATGGTTAAATTGTTTAGGAGTCAGACAATCACACTGGAGATAATGCTGATCCTGTCAATATCAGAGTGTAAACAATAGTAAATATTATTCCCCTCTTATTTGGAAATATACTTTAAAATAACATTCAGGCAAGATTACTGGCAAGATGAACACGCAGTGTTCCTCTGCAGATCTACCCCGATTTATCAGTGCTGTGCTCCGTTCTAGGTAACTATCAGAACTTCATACTTTTGGTAGAGAAGAAGCAGGGAAGTAGGTTTTCTTAACTTGGGGTCCTGTTGTTCCTTCTTATATTTATAGCTTCTGAAATGATGTGGAAGTAGTGCAGCTAGCTGATGTACTAGCTAGAGATCGGTACCTGTGTGGCTTTACTCAGAAACCACTGTCCAGTTCTGGGAACTCACAGACATCTGTTCTATGCAACAAATTCAAATCCCAAACTTATGATCATTGCTTAACAATTATTAGTAAAGCAGAAAGTAGCGATCATGGCTCCACTACGTCACTGTCAATACATGCTGAGAACTCACTCAATATATACTGCGGCACATAGGTATATCTTTCTCAATCCTAGCAATGAGAATTGTATTAAATCACAAGACCATGGATTGGTCCTAGACCTTAAAATTCCTATTCCCCTAGAGCAGATATAACACATTTCTGTATGGCTGTTAACATTATGACATCTTATGTCCAGTGGGAAAGAAAACAAAACAGGAAAAAGTGAAATATCATTTTTTATTTCCTAAAACATCTTTCAGGAGAGATGACAGCGGTGAAGACGAGAAACAGGACACAAAGTTGGTCAAAAAGATTTCACAAAAAGCCTGTGATGCCTAGCTAAAGATTACACCCTGAGGACTTTGCTTAAGAATGTTGCACCAAGGGACTTCTCTATTGATTCTCTCCCAGATCCCTACCTTTTAGCCTCAACCTGCTGGCATGAGCCTTATGAATCAGTTGAAAGAATAAACTCTGAGGATTATTCGACGCATCACTTAGTTAAAACCAGCCACTTCAGTTCGTCCAGTTTGACTCGTTGACTTAAGTCACGTTTGTGCCCAACTCACCTGAGTCACTGTATCATGTAAATATATCAAGTCGCTATATAGTTAGTGCCTTCCACACTGCTCATCAGTTGCTCGCAACCCAGGCACCTGGGTTCCCAGCTATTTCTTTTATGAACTTAGCATTCAAAACACACTTTCTGTCTAACCTTGTTCTCACCTCTGCACTGATCTGGATGAGGATCCTGCAGCTAGATCAGCTTTTCCTCATCACACTTTTCCTCCACCATCTGGCATGGGGGTTGCATCCATTCTGACGTGGCACATCACCAGGCTCCAGGCTCCTGCTGCCTTCCCAAAACCTCATCTCAACTCCTCCGGAATCCCTGGGGGCTCCCCTGCTGACTCCTCCTGCCTTTCTGGGAGCCTCATTTCTGTCACTTCCCAGCAGGGCTTAGTCACTTCTGAGATGAAAAGGCACTTCAGAGAAGCCTAGAAGAGACTTTGTTACGCCTTCAGACCCCCATTACCCCATTATCTGTTTCTTTTCCGGTAAAAACTACACAGATGACTATAATATTATCAAAAAATTATCACCGCTATCAATTGTTCGAAGAATTGATACAAACACTTAACATACAGCGAAAATAAGCGCATCTTCAGAGCTTACAGGGAGCGAGGCACAATGGCGGCCGCGCCGCTGCCACAGGGCTCGGCCCGCGAGGCCGCCGCGACCGTTACGACCGTTAGGGGCCGCGCGCGGGCCTCAGGGCGCCCGGGCGGGAAGCGCAGCGGTTCCTCCCGCCAAGGGAAAGCCGAGGGCTCAGGTTCTTCTTCAGCGCCCACCGGAGGCACCCTGCGTGGGGCCGCTTGCTGCCTTTTTTTTAGCACTAAGAGGGGAAAAAATGTAAGTATGTTTATATGTCAGAACGAAGATTAGCCTGCTGTCAAAAACTGTCCCACAAGGTCCTTCCCAGACTGCAAAACTAACGAGAGCAGCTTCCCCCAAAGCCCCTGGCGCACTCCCCGCCGCTGCCCTGAGGGGAAGGGTCAGGCAGAAAGTCCTGAAGAGGCTCCTGCCTTCTCTCTTTGTTGTTAGGGATGTGTCACTTGTATCAGGATTCAATCAGATTTAATGGCTCTTTTTGGCTAGGCTAGTTTGTGTGGCGGCTACTACTTCATGGCAAAGTGGTACCTGCTTCTTAAACTAGCTCCTTAAGTCTGCTGATGTGGTTTTGTTTTCCTTTCGGGTGTACCAAGTAGCACCTGTTTCATTAATGTTTCACTGGCTTTTGCCCTTCTCCATGTTTTTAGTTTTAGACAGGTTTCCTTTTTCTGTATCCTACCCTGAGCTATCTATTAATTGGTCTCAATTCCCCTTACACAAATCACACAAACCTTGCACTGAATTGGACTTACTTTGCTACAAGCTAAGTAGCTACATCAAGATAACTGAGATCAGCAAAAATAACACCCATAGACTACGACAGCTTGCATACGTTGCACTTTGGTACCCGTCGAAGGACAGCAGATGCAAGTACATTCTCGTTTGCTGAACCTGCCTTTTCTCATTTCTTTATATAAATAAGCACTTGCAGTTGACAATATCATGCAAAAAAAAACGACACATAAAATGAGAAAACTTGGAGTTTCTTTGAACTCTTGCTTGTCTAGGGCATAGGCATAATGCATCAGCACCAGAATCTTCCCTAATTAAATCTTATTAACTTTTCAACTGTATTATCCAGGACACCCATCACCTTCTGTAAGAGTGTTCCTGAGACGCTTATGGGCTGGGGGAAGTTCTGTCACCACTTTTTTTTTTTTTTCCCCAAAGTGCCACAAGAAATTAGCTAAGAGTCCAGGCCTCGAACTAGAGCACAGAAACCACAAAAATAAGGAGTTGTGAAAATGAGTATGTGCAGTTCTACAAATTGCTGGTTCTTTTATACCATTAAATCCACTACAGAGAATCAAGGCTGTGGAAAAAAAAAAAATCAGCTAATACAGATTTACTGTAACAATTGTAAATGGATATACTTATGTCTTAGACGTTAATTTTGCTGCCAAAAATATCAGCATTTCAAGTTTGAGAGAGTTGTCTTACAATGAGAACATCTCCAAGTCCTAGCTGAAAACTTCACATAGACATTCTTTGTTCCAGGCTTTGCCAAAGTCTGAATAAGAGAATTCACTTAAGATGGTTTAATTGTATTTGCCATACCAAAAATAGTTAGGAAACAGATTTGCTGAATTGTTCTCAGCCCCGCTTTTCATCAAATACCAGAGCATTTATCCTTTCTATCTTGAGTTCAATTTGTCTCATTTAGTTTTGCATGTTACAGGAAAGAAATAAGAAACAGAGAGCACTCCAACAGCTTTCAGTATTATCAGCCCAGTGAGGAATACTTAAAAGCTTTAACCCAGGAAGGAATTCTAAAGAAGAGACGTTGTTTCTTCAGGAGAAGTAAGATGCTTGTCTTTTTCCATACTATTATGACAAATATTAAATACTCTTTTAACAGTCTGTTTACTTCAACAGTATCTCAAGAAAGGTCAATAAAAATATTTCAAATCAGAACATGCATTAATTAAGACTTCTAATAAAGCAACGAGTCATCTTAACATAAAGTTAAATAACTAGAAAACTAATTATCTTCGTGTAGTTTAGAAACTCATACTAAAAATAATGAAATTCAATATTTTCATAGTGAAAATACCCCATGATTAACAGTATGTTTAAAAATGCTATCAGTTTTCCAATCATAAATATTTGATATAACAAATACTATGACAGCTTTATTGTACAGAAATGAAAACAGATGATGTGGAGAGAAACAAAAGCTTTTGCTCATCTTTGTATCTGCCACATCAGTGCACTAGGATTCTGATCAGAAAAACAGTACTACCTGATGCAGGTATTGCATGCAAAAAAGATCAGCACTTAAACTTCCAGAAAGGATTACAAGTTCACACTCCACGATCATCTCAGAAACGAACCGGTACCACCTAAAGCAAAGACTGAAGATACTTCTGCACCCATGTACCATGAACATCTGTGTATAATACAGATAATAAGATAGTCATTCTTCTACACCATATGAAACCACCACCACTATTAGCCGATCCAGCTTTTATTCTTACTGTATGCTTTTATTAAAAGAAAAAAAAAGAATAAAGAAAAAAGGCTAAGAAATAGGCTGTGCAATAGCTGACCCTCCTCTCTTTCAGGGAAGGTATTGACAGTTGGCTACTGTGGCAAAGGAACATG